>CAUYON010008894.1:0-79280 GCA_963573935.1 Arctocebus calabarensis
GTTGATGCTATTTCAGAACTTGATATAGGCCTGTTCAATATTTCCACTTCGTTCTGGCTAAGTCTTGGTAGTTGGTGTGCTTCCAAGTATTGGTCAATTTCCTTCAGATTTTCATATTTCTGAGAGTAAAGTTTCTTGTAATATTTGTTAAGGATTTTTTTAATTTCTGAGGGGTATGTTGTTATTTCATTTTTACCATTTCTGATTGATGAAATTAGAGATTGTATTCATTTTTTCCTGGTTAGATTAGCCAAAGGTTTGTCTATTTTATTGATCTTTTCAAAAAACCAACTTTTTGATTTATCGATCTGTTGTATAATTCTTTGTTTTCAATTTCACTTAATTCTGCTCTAATTTTGGTTATTTCTTTTCTTCTGCAGAGCTTGGGGTTGGAATGTTCTTCCTTCTCCAGTTGCTTGAGATGTTCCATTAAGTTGTTAACTTCCTCTCTTTCCATTTTCTTGAAGAAGGCTTGCAGTGTTATAAATTTCCCTCTTAGGACTACCTTTGCATTATCCCAAAGGTTCTGATAATTCTTGTCTTCATTGTTCTTTTGTTCCAAAAATTTGGTAGTTTCCTTCTGTATCTCATCTATGACCCAGCTATTCTTCAGCATAAGGTTATTTATTTTCCATGTTTTTGTGTGAGTATGCAGATTCCTGTTGTTATTGAGTTCAACTTTTATTCCATGATGGTCTGAGAAGATGCAAGGAATAATTTCTATTCTTTTAAATTTGCTGAGGTGAGACTTGTGACCTAAGATATGATTGATTTTGGAGTATGTTCCATGGCTGATGAGAAGAATGTGTATTCAGTTTTGTAGGATGAAATATTCTGTAGATGTCTGTTAGATGCAAATGTTAAATGGTTAAGTTTAAATCTAAAATTTATTTGCTTAGCTTCTTATTGGAGGATCTAGCCAATGCTGCCAAAAGAGCTTTAAATCTCTGACTATTATGGTGCTGGAGGAAATCAAGTTGCTCGTGTCTGTTAGAGTCTCTCTTATAAATTGAGGAGCATTCTGGTTGGGTGCATAAATGTTAATGATTGAAATCTCATCATGTTGAGTGTTACTCTTAACAAATATAAAGTGACCATCATTATCTTTCCTTACTTATGTTGGTTTAAAGACTATTGTATATGCGAATACATTTGCAACATTTGCTTTTTTCTGCTTTCCATTTGCCTGAAATATAGATGACCATCCCTTCACCCTGAGTCTATATTTATCTTTTAAGGTAAGATGAGATTTATGCATGTAGCAGATATCTGGCCTGAGTTTTTGTATCCAGTCAGCCAACCTGTCCCTCTTTAGAGGACAATTTAAGCCATTCACATTAATTGTAAATATTGATAAGTCTGGTAGAACTTTGAGTATCGAGTTTTTCAAAAGTCCAGTGGACATTTTTAATCCTTTTGCCACTGTGGAAGTTGGAATTTGATCAAAAGTTTCTGTGTGAGTTTACTTTTGTGGTGGAGGATTGTGGTCATTATGGAGGATAGGTCTGAGAATATGCTGGAGAGCTGGTTTAGTTATGGCAAATTTCTTCAACATGTGAATGTCATTAAAGTATTTAGTTTCTCCATCATAAATGAAACTTAGTTTTGCTGGATACAAGATCCTGGGTTGAAAGTTATTTTTTTTAGGAGATTAAAAGTTGATGACCACCCTCTTCTAACTTGAAAGGTTTCAGCAGAGAGATCTGTAGTCATTCTAATATTCTTCCCCTTGTAGGTTATGGTTTTCTTCTGCCTGGCTGCTTTCAGAATGTTCTCCTTGATATTAACTTTAGCAAAGTTAATTATAATGTGCATAGGAGATGTCTTATTTGGGTTGAGTCATGCTCGGGTTCTGAAACTGTCTGCTATCTGAATTTCAGAATCTCTTGGCATGTCTGGAAAGTTCTCTTTAACAATCTCATGAAGAAGAGCCTCTGTAACTTGCAAAGCAACTTTGTTGCCTTTAGGGATTCCTATAAGGCAAATATTAGTTTTCTTCAAATTATCTCATTTATCTCTGAGAGAATGATCCATTTTTGCTCTTCTTTTCTCTTCCTCTTTGAGAGTTTGGGAGCGTTCAAATGCTTTGTCTTCAATGTCAAAAATCCTTTCTTCTGCCTGCTCTATTTTGTTACTGAGGGATTCTACTGTATTTCTCAGATCTTTGAGGGCTGCAATGTCTTGTCTCAATGTGTCAAAATCTTTGCTGATTTTGTCTTTGAATTCATTGAATTCTTGAGACAACTTTTGAAATGCTCCTTGAATTTCTAATTCCAACTTTACCTCCATTCTATTAATCTTATTTGCAATCCAGATTCTGAATACAATTTCTGACATCTCAGCCATTTGTTTATGAATGGGATCTTTTGTTGTGTCTGCCATGTCATTCCTTGGCGGAAATGATCTACTCTGGTTATTCATGCTACAAGAGTTTTTCTGCTGATTCCGCTGCATGATTATTTTATACCATTTGGCTAGATGAGCAGATAAGGTAAAGGGTAGGGGGCTCCTGGAGTAGTGATGACTGATGTCTGTACCTTTTTTCCCTACAACTTTGCAAAGGACCTGTACAGTGCTACAGCCTGAGACACTGGGAACTTACTTGGTGTGATGGGGCTAAGTGGCTCTGTCTTGTTTTCAGCTGGTCTCTGTCCTACCCTAGTGAATCAGTTACTCTGGGTTGAAGTCTCAACTATGGAGAAATATCAGCAATAAACTCACCCCATCCCCCATGGGCAACAACTGGAAAAGGAAAACCAAACTTTCCTACAATCACACACCCAGGGTACTACTTTGGATAGTCCTTGGGAGATTGGCCCAATTCAAGAGGTCCAAATCAATTGTCCCAGTCAGCACCAGTCTCAGGTTGGAGAGTTCAAAAGGTTTCCAGCAACTAGATAGCAGGGTTTTCTGGCAGCTCAAGTATGACTCACTCTGGTGCTCCGTGAGGTCAAGAGGACCTACCCAGCAAATGAATTAGTCTGGGAAGGTTGATGCCTCCTTTCCCACCTCTGTGCACCTCTGTCACACCCAGTCTCTGGTACCCCCAGAGGGCTGTGACCCAGTTCCCGCCAATGAGCAGATGCTCCTAGAGAGGTGTTTGTGCTTGCCTGAGTCACAGGGAGATCTATGTCTCCCCGGCCTCCACACTCTGCCACCATCTGGCAGCGGGAAGCTGAGGCCTGACAACCTCAGGTGGTTAATGGAAGCTGGGGTGGTTCATTCAGTTCCAGCCCTGTCCCTGACTGATGTTGCTGACAGAACAGAAGAAGTTCACAGGATTTGTTTCTGTCCCAGCTATATTACCCTGCGGATCAGATGCTGTGTGAGTTCACAGAAACTACAACTCTGCCCCAGTCTATCCTGCTGCCTGGAACTGGCATGTCTGTCTCAGCTGCAGTCTGTGTTGGGGCAGGCGCAGTTAGATCTCACACTCAGCTTTCAGTTTCCCACCTGCCTTTGTCTCAGCTATGATCCCCTGAGGACCAGGTGCATCTTAGGTTCACTAAAGCAGTCCTGGCTCAGCCCTGCCCTGGGAGTATGCCATCTCTATGCATCCATCTTCTATTCTCCATCCCTGCTGCACCCACCCAGGCAGCTACTGCCTTAGGCATACCCCTTACTCACAGGGCCTGTGTTTCCATCTCAGATCTATTCTACCAGTGGCTGCTGGAGAAGATGCTTGGCTTCCTCTGGTTGTCCAGAGAGTCAGGGAGTGTCTCTTCAAAATATCCCCAGGGGTGTGAGCCCTATTGTTCCCACCTGCTGCCACTGCTGCTCTGTGCCATGGGGCACCACCTTTCCCTTTCCCATAGGGTTCCCTCAGCCTTAGTTCACTATCTTCTCCTTTCTTCCATGTCACAGAATAGCACTGAACAGCAACAGCCATACCCTGTCTAAGCCTCTCGAGAAAATGCCCAGGAATTTGGACTCCATGGAGGATAGACTTCCACACCTCAGGGTGAGAGTGGAGGGGAGTACTGGGAGTTCAGAACTGCAGGTAGAGAATATATACAGTTTTATACAGTTTTATTACTGGTGGGACAGTGCCATGGCACATTTGTAAGCCCTCTCTAGGGAAGGAGGTCCAGTTTTTTGAGGGTCTCTCCTGTGGGATAAAATAGGAGGGGATCTGAACTCTGCTCACTTATTTGTATAGAGTATACTGTGAGCCGTTTTCATGGGGGAGGGGCTCCCATATGCTTGGCGATGGATTTTGTACCTATTGTTTGTTCCTTGTGATCACAGCTTGCCTCAGCAAGATTGATGGGCATTCTTCAATCTTCTCTCTTGGCTCATCTCCAAACCATTGGCTTACTTGCTAAACTTCAGTTCTTTAAGTCTCCTTCTGGATGGGAGCCTCTGTGAAATGCTGGCTCCAGTCAGCCATCTTGCCTTTGCCCCCTGTGGGAGTTCTGTATATTCTGGTCCTTAACTTTTATCAGATACGTGATTTGTAACTATTTTCTCCAATTCTGGAGGTTCTCTTTACATGCTGATTGTTTCCTTTGATGTATAGAAGTTTAAAGTTTAATCTAATCTCATTTGTCTATTTTTGCTTTTTTTAAATTTTAATTTATTTTTATTATTTGGGATTCATTGAGAGTACAAGAAACCAGGTTACACTGATTTCATTCGTTAGGTAAGGTCCCTTTTATAATTGTGTCTTGCCCCCAATAACTATTTTTGCTTTTATCGCTTATGTATTTGGTGTCATAGCCAAGAAATTATTGCCAAATTTCAGGCCACGAGGTTTTCCTCCTATTTTTCTGTAGTAGTTTTACAGCTTTAGGTCTTAAATTCATTTTAAGTTAATTTTTGTATATTATATAAGGTAATGGTCCACCTTCATTCTTTTTCATGTGGATATCCAGTTCCCTGCACCATTTGAAGAGAATGTCAGTTTCTCACTGAGTGGACTTAATATCTTGTTGAAGATCATTTGACCACATAGGTGAGGGTTTATTTTTGGGTTTTCTATTTGGGTTTTTGATATGGGTTTTTGATGTGTCTGTCTTTATGCCAGTACCACACTTTTTGATTCTTGTGATTTCATAATGCATCTTAAAATCAGGTAAGTGTGAGGCCTCCAACTTTTAAAGATTGTTTTGGCAATTTGGAATTTCTTGACTTTCTATATGAATTTTAGGACTTTTTCTATTTTTGTAAAAAAAAATCCATTGACATTTTGACAGAGATTGCACTGAATCTGTAGATCTCTTTGGGTTTTAACGTTTTAACATTCCTGTGTCTTTCAATTCCTGAACACAGTATGTCTTTCCATTTACTTGTGTCTTCTTTAATTTTTTAAAACAATGTTTTGTAGTTTTCAGTGTGCACATCTTTCTCCTTTTGGTTAAGTTTATTCCTAAGTGTTTTATCCTTTTTAATACTTTTGTAAATGGGATTATTTTCTTAATCTCCTTGTTGTTAGAATATAGAAATCACAACTAATGTCTTCATGTTGATTTTGTGCCAGGCAACTTTGCTGAATTCATTTATTGTTTCTAACAACCTTTTTAGGGGAAGGTTTACTAGGGTTATGTGTGTGTGTGTAATCTTTAGGATTTTCTACATACAAGATCATATCAACTGTGGAAAGAGATAATTTTACTTTTTCCTTTCTGCTTTGGATGCCTTTTATTTCTCTTTCTTATTTCTTTGTTCTGGCTAAGAATTCCAGTACTATGTTGAATGGTGGTAAGGGTGGGCATCCTTGCCTTATTCTTGATCTTAGAGGAAAAGTTTTCAGTATTTCACTGTTGAATATGATGTTAGCTGTGGGCCTTCTATATATGAACTTTTCTCTGTTGAGGAGTTTTTTTCTATTCGTAGTTTGGTGAGTGTTTTTAACATGAAGGGGTGTTGAATTTTTGTCAAATGCTTTTTCTGCATCAATTGAGATAATTATGCAATGTTTGTCTCTTAATGTGGTGCATTACTTTGATTGATTTTTGTATGTCGAAACATACTGGCATTCCTGGAATAAATTCCTCACTTAGTCATGGTGTATAATTCTTTTAATGTGCTGTTGAATTCTGTTTGCAAGTATTTTGTTGAGAATTTTTGCATCAATATTCATGAGCAATATTAGTTTATGGTTTTCTTTTCTTGTGGTGTCTTTTTCTGGCTTTGATATCAGGGTAATAGGAGTGTCATAGAATTATGTAGGTGATGTTCCTTCCTCTTCAGTTTTTTAGAAGATATTGAGGAGTATTGGTATTAATTCTTTAAGTGTTTGGTAGAATTCTCCATTGAAGTCTGGTGGGGCTCTGGTTCTAGACTTTTCTTTTTGGGGAGTTTATCAATTACTGATTCAATCTCCTTACTAATTATAGGTCTGTTCAGATTTTTAATTTCTTTATAATATACGTTTTCATAGGTTGTATGCTTCTAGGGATTTATCCATTTCTTTTAGGTTATCCAAGTTGTTGATGTGTAATTGTTATAGTATTTTCATATAATATTTTTTATTTGTGTTGTGTCTGTTGTAATGTTCTCTTTCATTTCTGATTCTAGTTATTTGATTCTTCTTTCATTTTTTTCTTAGTTAATCCAGCTATGACTTTGCCAATTTTGCTGATCTTTTCAAAAAATCAACTCTTGGTTCCACTGATTTTTTTTCTATTATTTTTCTATTCTTTATTTCATTTATCTTTGTTATAATTTTTACTATTTCCTTTCTTCTGTTAACTTTGCATTTAGTTTGTTCTTATTTTTCTTCTTGATATGTAAAGTTGGATTGTTGATTTAAGCTTTTTTTTTTGAGATAGAGCCTCACTTGTCACCCTTGGTAGAGTGCCTTGGCATCATAGTTCACAGAAATCTTAAACTCTTGGGCTCAAGTGATTCTCTTGCCTCAGCCTCCTGAGTATCTGGGACTACAGGCACCTGCCACAACTGCTGGGCTATTTTTCAGAGACAGATGTCTCACTCTTACTGAGGCTGGTCTTGAAATCCTTAGCTCAGGCAATCTACTTGCCTTGGCCTCCCAGAGTGTTAGGATTATAGGCATTAGCCACTGCACCTGGCCTCAGCTCTTCTTTTTTAGTGTAAGCATTTATAGCTATAAACTTCCCCCTTAGTACTGCTTTCACTGTACCCCATAAGTTTTGATATGTTGTGTTTTCATTTTCACTTCATTTGTCTCAAGATATTTTCTTTTTTGGGGGGCAGGGTTGGGTTTGAACCCACCACTCCAGTATATGGAGCCAACACCCTGCTCCTTGAGCCACAGGCATCACTTGCAAGATATTTTCTTACTCTTTGGTTGTTTAAGAGTGTGTTGTTTACTTTCTGCATATTTGTGGATATTTCATTTTTTCATCTAGCATTGATTTCTAGTTTCATTTCATTGTGGTTGGAAAGATTACTTCCTCTGATTTCAGTCTTCTTAGGTCTAAACCCATTTTGTTTTGTAGTCTATCCTGGAGAATATTCCATGTGCATTTATTCTGCTATTGTTGGGTGGAGTATTCTATGTCTGTGAGGTCCAATGGGCCTGTAGTGTTGTTTGAATCTTCTGGCTCTTTATTGATCTTCTGTCTGGTTGTTCTGTCCGTGATTGAAAGTGGGAGCAATGAAGTCTTCTACTATTACTGTGTTGTTATCTATTTATCCCTTCAATCCTGTCAATGTTTGCTTCGTATATTTAGGAACTCACTTATCTCTCCTGGCCACACAGGCCCACTTGATGCTTCTTAAACCTAGGCTTTCCCCAAGCCCTACCCATGCTGGCCCTTCCACCTGCAGTGCCCTCTGCCCTGCCCCATCCAAGTCAAGGAGAGGCCCCTGTTCTCACTGTTCACCACATTCTTTAGTTTCCTTTCAGTTTGTTCATCCAATTTTGTACTCATGCATTTACAGTGGTTGTTTAACAACTGTGTCTCTCACAGGATTACTAGTTATGCGAGCTCAGGTCTGTGTCATCCTCTACTTTGTTCTGTGTCTATCTCAGAGCTGGATATAAGAGGAACCACTGCTGAATGAGTGAATGAATGAATTAATGACATCTTTACTTCTTTTTTAAGCTCAGGATATACATGTGGTCTTTATTTTATCCCAGAAGAAACTGAGGTTCAGAGAAGTGCAGCTCCTGTCCCAGAGTCACACAGTGGATCAGGAGGAGACCTGGGATTTTGAAGTCAGATGTGGGAAGAATTGTGCCAGCAGCATTCTTGGGAACCCAAGGGGAAGGGGACCCAGGCACCAGCCTCCCCAGCCTCATTTCTCACCTCTTGCCCTGTCTTTTAAACTCACTGATCCTCCAGCTGTTCTAGCAATGAGTTCCTCAAACAGGCCAAGTGCTCCTGAGCCTCTGAGCCTTTCACATGGTGTTCCCCTGGTAGGAGTGCCCTTCCTACTACATCCCCTGACAAGCTCCTGCTCATCCTTCTTGGTTAAGTCCAATGTCACTTATATGAGGTTTCCTCAGTCTCTAAGGGCAGATTCAGACAAGCCCTTCCTAAGGTTCCCCCAGCACCTCACAGGACTTCCCACTATACCAGGCACCTCACTCACCAGACACAGAGGCCCTGGAGGACCGGCCATGGCTGAAAGTGTGCTAAATAAATGTTCCTGGTCAACTGAATGAATGAATGAGTGAGTGAGTGAAGGCATTGGGCCATGGAGGAGAGAAGGAGCAACTACATCCACCTCCTGGCCTCCTGAAAGTTTAGCATCAAAGATCATTAGTCCCAGGGTGACCCACAAAGAGGGATTTCATTTTACTTACATATTTGTATTTGTATGGAGCTTAATTTTCCCAGTACAGTGACAACAGTAACAATAGCATATACTCAGTTAAAAATATTTCAAGCAATGAAGTGAATTCCTTTCATCCCACACCCTAATTCCCATTTTATTGGTGATCAAACTGAGCCACTGTCTATACAACACAGGCTCATGCCCTATGAATATACATCTGGGTTCTTGCTTGCCTGATGTGACATCTGAAGCTCAGCCACTCATGGGGGATACAAAGGCTCTGGGAGGTCTTGGGCTGTTGAAAATAACTGGGTCACTTGAATGGACTGTATTTCTCTGGGTCATTGTCAGAAAATCAATATTCACTTGTGCCACCCCAGTATGATGTCCAACTTCCCATTCAAGGCTGGCAGAGAAAAATAGTCCTGATGAAATCTAAATACAGGCATCCTGAGTGCCCTGGATGGAGACAATGTGTGCTCAGTTCTCCAGAAGTCCAGAAATCGCCTGGGCAAGGTACCTCTGCTGCGAGCATCTTGGCTCAGGGTGTGAGTGGCATCATTATGTATCTGGCAGTGGTTGTCTGCAGTGAGCTGGTCCATTTTTCTCTTTTATAACCGTTGAATTTCAGGAGTATCCTCTGAAGGCCCCTCCTCTACATGTTGGATTTATTGGGTGGCTCCATTTGGCCTGGCTGGTGAAAGCCAGGATGTGCTCTGTGTGAAGGAAGACTTGGTACCTGAGCCCACTGCCTAGAGGGTCTTTCATGGGTAGATTCCTGGACAGCTATCACCACCCTCCCATCAGTGGCCCCACAGATGCCCCTTCCCTCCATTTTCTTTTGCTCTGTGGAATGGACAGGACCTAAAGTCCAGCAGCTGGAAAATGGGCCTGAGGTGGGGAGTTATTGGGGACACTGCCTGGAAGGGGCATCTTCAAAGGGGAAGTCCAATTCCCTGAGAGGTAGCTATTTCACATCTGCTCAGGGAAGTCTCCTGGCTGGTAAAGGACATGTGGGAGTGCTGTGTCCTTGCTACACCCATGAAAACCCTCATCCTGGACCTACTGCCATGTGTTTCACAGGTGCCCCACCTCACCTGCTCCTCATGAGAGGAACTGAGGTGCAGAGAGGAGGTCATTCAGATGCAGGTGGCCTCCCTGGAGTCCAACTCAGGCCCAGGATCCCTCAGACCTTGGCCAGTCAGTGGTGTCCAGGTCCCCCCAAGGGCCTACCTAGTGGCCTCAATTGTCATTTGGTCCTTCATGGACTCACTGCCACTACGGCTGGTTAACCAGCCATTGTGTTGCAGGTCACCCCCACCTGACTGTGTACTCCCTATAGTGGGGCCACACCTGTCTTCTCCCACTGTTCCCAGCACCTGGCAGAGGGGCTGGCTCAATACCCAATTGTAAGATTGTGGAATTCCTGGGAGGAAATTCCTGAGTGTCTATCCACAAAGTCCATTGTTTCAGAATGGGTGAGGCATGGCCAGGAAGCACTGTTTATTCCATTCATTCATCCTTTCATTCATTCACAAGTTTGTCTTGAGTGCCTTTTATAGATCTGTCTCTGGGTGAAGCATTGGTGGGACTGGGGACGAAAACTAGAATTCTGTCCTCATGGGACTCAAAGTCAATCATGTAAGGCAGAACATTGGAGAAGCAATAGTAGTAAAACATAAAGAGTTTCAGGAGGAGGGTTATGCTTGAGCCCTGAGAACACAGGACAGGAGCACTGGGCTAGATCAAGTAAGGCTGACCTGCAGAAGTGTGTGGCTCCTCCCATCAAGAGGTAGAACCTCTTCCCCCACTCCTTGAATCTGTCTTGCTTTGGCCAATAGAATCCAGTAGGAACATGATGTTCCAGGACTCATATGCCCTCATGCATGCTTGCCCTCTCTTGTAATCCAGGCTCTACTATGAGAGAGAGCAAGAGCAGGCTAGCCCGCTGGAGGATGAGAGACCACGTGGTCCAGATGTCTCAGCCTGCAGCCAGTCAACCTCAGAAAGAGAGTTGTTTAGCCCATCTGCAAATGACTTCACATATGTGAAGGAACTCAGCCAAGGCCAGAAGAACCGCCCAGCTGAGCCCTGCCTGAATGACTGACGCTCAGAAACGTGAACCAACTAAACACTGTTGTTTAAACCACTAAGTTTTTTTTGGAGGGGAGATTAATTATGCAGCAATAGATAACTGATACACAGGACCTTTGTGGAGATTTTCCTGGGAGAGCTGATCTACCATGCAAAGCTACCATGTGTCTTGAGCAGTATATTATTAAGACATGGCTAATAATAGCCATTATATATGGGTGGCTTAGATAAGGCAGAAGTGTATTTCTCGCTTAGATAAATCTCTAGTGTTAGCCACTCAAAGATCATGTGTGGCTTCATCGTGTGGTAGGCCAATCTCCATCCACTTTGTCACTCTGCCCTTCCTAAGGCACTGATCCCATCCAATTGATCCCATTGGTTCCACCTCCACATTCACATATCAGCCAGAAGGAAGGGGAAATATAAGGACATGGAAGGCCCTTCCCTTCAAGGACATGTCTGAAAGTTTTATACATGTGTGTGCTTATGCCTGTGCACATAAACACACACACACACTCCCCCTCTGGGGCATTGGCTATACATAGTCAAATGACCTTTTCCTGCTTCAGGGGAGGTTGGGAAATGTAGTCTTTTATCATTTGGAGCCATGAAACTTGAGGTCCTCTTACCAAAGGAAGATGAGCATATTG
The DNA here is from genome assembly GCA_963573935.1 of Arctocebus calabarensis. Classification (NCBI taxonomy): domain Eukaryota; kingdom Metazoa; phylum Chordata; class Mammalia; order Primates; family Lorisidae; genus Arctocebus; species Arctocebus calabarensis. The sequence goes on from CAUYON010008894.1 coordinate 11,451, forward strand.
ACAGGCTCATATTGACAGCAGGCTCTGCCATAGTCAGGAATATAGAAGAGGGAAATGTCTCTGGAGATGGGATGGAGTTGATAGTGGGGTGGGAGTTGATAGTGGAGTAGGGAAGAGATGGGTCCCCTTTGCCCTATTTACTCTGCCTTCCTCTTAGCACCTTCTTTAGTTCTTGTGAACTTTGTTGACTTTGACACTGGTGTGGTTCTTTTCTGTCTTAATTTGGTTCTCTGCTTATAGACATTTAGCTCTGGGATGCTTTGAGTTCTGAGACCCAGTTGCAAATTTATAGTTTCGTTAATGAGAGTACCACATTCATATTGTTGGGCTTTAGTCATCTTTGGCAATGATTCTTAAAACTCTTTTATTTCTCGTATTGGACCAAGTGGAATCACTAATAGCTTCCAGACATCACCCATCTCTACAGTACCACCTATAATGACAGTTGACATTTACTGAGGGCTCACTGCTTACTAGGTTCCATCCTGAGGGATTCACTGGGACCATCTCACCAAGCCTCTTGACAATCCAGGAGTCAGGTGATATTGTTACCCAACTGGGGTTACCCAACTTAGCCCAATTGGCTAAGTAATATGCCCAGTGTCACCCAACTAATGAGCTGGAATACTGTGCAGAGGAAGAAAATAAGGCTCACAGAGGCAAAAGGGGTTGCTCGAGGTCACGTGGCATTGGTATGAGTGATTAATGGACAGTGGCTGGTGCCACCCTGGATTTGCAGGTGCTCCATGGGTTTTATCCTATTGCTCTTGAGGACCCAGCCTGCTTCTGATGGGCCAACCAGCCAGTCTGTAATCACCTATAAGTGGGACAATGTGACTGGTTGTTTGTTGGGACAACACATTGCCTCCCTGGGGACCTGGCTCACTCAGAAAACTAAGGTATAGGCTCGGCACCAGTGGCTCAACGGGCTAAGGTGCCAGTCACGTACACCTGAGGCTGGTAGGTTCAAATCCAGCCCGGGCCTGCCAAACAACAATGATGGCTGCAACCAAAAAATGGCCGGGCGCTGTGGCGGGCGCCTGTAGTCCCAGCTACTTGGGAGGTGGAGGCAAGAGACTCGCTTGAGCCCAGGTATTGGAGGTTGCTGTGAGCTGTGATGCCACGACACTCTATCCAGGGTGACAGCTTGAGGATCTGTCTCAAAAAAAAAAAAAGAAAGAAAGAAAAGAAAACTAAGGTATAGATCACATAGATCGGAGCAAATGGTGTGATGTGGCAGCATTTCTGTTGTATGAGGCACTGTCCTCCTGGTTCTGTCCATGGACTCAGACTTGCTGCCCTAGCAGAGCCTGCCTCCTCCACCCTCATCACTGCCCATATCCTGGGAAGTGGAGGGATGAACTGATAGAGCCTTGCCTGACACAGAATCATTTTGTCACCTCCTAGGGCCCAGCCATTCCAATTATCACACTACCCTGTGTCACACCTCCTGAGTTCTCATCTGCTCTTGTAGATTACTTTTGAACTAGCTCATTTCCTGATGGCTAAGGACAGCCCCTTAATCCTGGCATTGTGCTTCCTCCAGGTAACTGCAGGGCTGGGGGTGAGGTAGGATCCTTAGGACACATTCATCTTCATGGCCTCTGGCTGTTTCTGGGATAAATGTCAGCACATTCAGCACACCTTCTTCAGCCCCACACCTTCATGCCTGGTCCCTGTCCAAATGTGAAGGAAGTTCTGAGAGATAGGCCTATTGCCCAAACCTGCCTGCCCAGATGACTTTGAAGGAGGCTTCTATGGTTGGTCCTATAAAGAAGACGTTTCTCACCATGCTGTACCTGGGCTGCCCCAGCTGATTTCCCAGCTCTGTCTCACTCCTGCACCTTCCTGGTTTTATCTGCTTAGCTGTACTGTACATTCTTTCAGTCTTACCTTGTCTCTGTGCTGACCTCCCAGCATGGGGTCTTTGCACGTGTCACACCTGTTCCCTTTTCTCCTTTCATTACCTGGTGAGCCCCTCTTCATCATTCGCTGTTCAGTTACTGACTTCCTTATGAGACACCGTGTATTCATACCTCTATTTTGTAAAATTTAATACTTGCCATAGTTGGAATTTTACACAAATACATATGCAGTTGTTATTATCACTATGTCCCCATTTACAGATGAGGCAACTGGGGTCAAGACTGGCTAAGTAATCTGCCCAGTGTCACCCAATTAATGAGCTGGAATTCTCATACTGTTACCAGCATCAGTGCCACCAGCAGATGCTGGGTGTCCTCAGACCCTCGGGGAGTTGATGTGGGAGCTGTGGGTAGGGCCCGGGAACCTGCAACTTTAGTGAACTCTCATGGGAGGCTGAGGCAGGGGTTCCTTGGCCTGGGGTTTGGGAATCACTACAACAGGGCCACAGAGGTGGATGAATCAGAGCTTCGGCCTTGAAGGAGGACACAGGCTGGAGGGGAGATGCCCACTCGCAAGGAGCTTCAGTGAGAGGCTGAACAAGAACCAGCTTGTCTGGGTTCCAGTCCTGACCACTCTCCCCCTGTGTGACTTGGCATGCCCTTAACCTCTAGCCTGTTTCTTCACCTGCAAAGTGAGGACTGTGTGGGTTAGCTGTGAGGGACAGAAGGGGAAATCTCACATTAAGGAAGGGGACACACAGTGATTCCTCCAGACTGTGAGTCTCCTGCCCCCTCCAGCGTCTCTAAAGTCATCACAGACTCACTCACTTTGAAGCACTTGGACCTGCAGCTCCCGAGAGGTGGATGAAGGCCTCCCTTGTTTTCCAGACTTGAGTCAAGTCCTTGCTTGGAGGTGTGGGGATGAGGGGGAGTAAGTCCTTGGTCCCCAGGCCACCCCCAGAGCTGGGCTCTCGGCAGACAAGCAGACAGTAATATACCTGGAGAAGGAGAGGATGGGACCTGCCCTGTCTACCCTCAGGCTGCTTCCCAGGCCCTTGTAATAAAGGCAATAATTCCCCTGTCTCTCTTCTTCCCTGTACAGCCCAGGCCTGCCCCATGGTTTTTTCCCTCTGGATCTGGGAGGGAGGTTGGGGTTGTGATTGCTGTAGGCAGAGAAGGAAAGGGAGGGCACAGGGTCCACAAGGCACTTCCCTAGGGTCGCTTAGTAAGTCGGTGGCCAGGGGGGCAGCCGGCTCCTCCAACGCCCCCATTTTCAGTGTGATACCCTCTTCTCTGGCTGTGCCTCCAAGCAGCTGAGATTTACAGCAATTTGTCAAAATTACGGGTGGCATCTCTGCAACTGGGACTCAGCGCGCTCTCATCTCCATCATCTCAATTAGCATCAGCTGTGTTTATTAGTAGATTTTTTTTTTTTCTTTTGGTAACAGCTTTATTGAGATATAATTCACATATAATTTGCCCATTTAAAGTGTACAATTCAATGGTTTTCAGCATATTCCCAGAGTGTGCAACCATTACCACAAGATGTCTTCGAGCATCTTTATCACCCTAAAAAGAAACACTATCTCCCAGTCCAAGGCAACAGCTGATCTTCTTTCTGTCTCCATATAAGTAAATGGAATCATGTTCCATATGTGTTCTTTTGTGACCGGCTTCTTTCACTTAGTGGAATTGTTTTCAAGGTTCATCCAGGTTGTAGCACGCATCAGAACTTCCTTCCTTTTTATGCTGAATTCCATTCATCATCAGCAAAGAATGCTTGGGTTCTATTAGGAGATTTGCTCTTAAGAGGGGTACAGAACATTCCTGAAGTGAGCACAGTTTCTCCCAGAGTCACTTGTCACAACGTATTCCTCTTTCAATGGTGCCTTCTCAAAACCTGCAACATCAAAGACCAGCTAGGAATGCTGTTTCTGGAGGCAGCATCCTTCTCTAGCCTTTTCCTACTCCCCTCCCCCTTCCCCAGTGGGGAGGGACTTCTTCCAGGACAGCCTCTTTTGCAGAGTGGGCCAGGCCCTGCGCTGTAACCTTTCAGGAGGTGCCACATCAGAGCCACGCAGCAAGCTGTGTGGTGGACTCCAGGAGCCCCCATTTATAGATGCAGGAACTAAGACTCAGGAGGAGATGGGCTGTGCCCAGTCTACCCAGCTGTAAGAGAAAGAGCTACACTCCACCCACTTCCAGGACTCTATAGTACATAGGGGATGATGGTGGCAAATGCTGCTTTGGTGTGGCTGGTCATATGGTGATGATAAAGAAGGCAAGGTGCTGAGGTGTGGCTGGGAAGGAGCCACCCAGGCAGGCCATGTGACCCAGTCTTGCCAGGGCATTGGGAGAAGTGACGTGCATGTCTCTTTGGGGCCAAGGTCATTAAGAAGCAGGTGTGCCTTCTCCGTGTTCTCTTTCCCCACTGTCAGTGGAAGCAGAATTATCTGAGGCCTTGGAGGTGGGCGAATTGTGAGCCACAAGACGGAAGGAGCCTGGGTCCCTGAATCACTGAGTGGTGGAAAGCTGCCCTCTGACCAGCAGTGTTGGATGTGAGCGTGGGAGGCAGTGAGTGCATGGTGGGGGGTATAACTCAGCCTGGGGATCAGGAAAGGCTACCGAGAGGGGCCTGCATAGAATCTTAAAGGAGACATAGGAGTAGGAAGTAGAAGTAGACATAGGAGGGAAGTAGAAGTAGAAGGGAAAATGTAGGAGGCAGAAGGAATGCCAGGTACAAGCCGTGGGGAAGAAAGCGCTGAGAAGCTCCAGGGTTCAGGGCAGTTGGAATGATCCCACTACAGGGCAGTAGGGAAGTGGCAAGAGCTGAGTCTCGGGAAGGGAGTGGGAGCTGAATCACAGGTGTCCTGTGTGCCACATGAGAAAGTTTGGGAATTATTCTTAGGCTTTTAAAGTGCTTTAACCACATGGCCAGATTTGTGTATTAAGATGAACCCTCTAGCTCTGGAATTGGGGCCCCTGAAGGCAGTGAGACTAGGGAGGCGGGGGAGGGAGGTTAAACATAACTTCCGGGAGAATTCAGGGTTTAGAGTCACCAGGACTTGATGCTTGATTGCAAGGGAGAGGGAGGTTTCAGGCCTGGGGCTCTAGGTGGGATGAGGGGCAGATTCAGAAAGGAGAGTAGGTAAAGGCAGCCTGTGAACTCAGGAAGGCAGGACCTTGCTTGTCTTGGTCACTGAGCTCCTCAACGCAGAGTCCTACTTGCTTAGCCTGACAGAGGCTGACAGGTTGGCAGGACTTAGAGGACAACTCTGTGCGGGCCAGTCTCACTGAGCTCAGTGGCTGAAGGGCTTTTAGCTGGGCAGGGGCAGAGGGCCGAGCCAGCTGCCTGGGTTGGGGGCACTAGAGCGGGGCAGGGGTGTCTGCCTCCCTCCCTGGCTTGTGGGGCAGGTCAGCAGTGGAGTCGAGTCCCTGGAAGCCGTGAATTGGACTCTGATTGCCAGCCCACGGTTGGCACAGACGGAGGTAACAAGAGGTAGATGATGTTGTTGGCTTTTGTTTTCTTTTTCCAGCTTTATTGAGGTGTAATTGACAAACTGGAGTTGTATATGTTTCGGTACATGGCTTGATGTTTTGATGTCACTGGTGGGCTTTTGTCTGAGGGGATGGGATAATAACAGCTCAGAACAACAGTGAGACTGAGCTGGTCCTTTGGGAGCCTGGCTAAGGCTGAGAAAAGGGACGTCACTGACCAAGGGCCATTATTGATCCCTGAGTTTCCCAGCCTCCAGGAGTTCCCAGGAATGGAATTCCTGACGGACAGTAATGAGGAAGGATGATGGCCAAACCTACCAGGAAGAGGCTCGCTGCTGTCCGCCCTGCAGCCAAGCGCTGCCCCTCCTGCCCTCCACCCCTTGGCGGCAGGAGCTGCGTGGCTTATGTGATATTGGGTTTCCTTCTGCCGGAAGTGAGGAGGAAGAGCCAGCAAATGAGGTGAACCCAGAGAACCCTGCACAGCCAGCGTCCAATTAGCATGAGCCCCACCCTGGCACCCCCACTTGCTCTACCAGCACAGGCTTCTCACATGGGCACCCCCTCCCTGCTCTCAGCACCCACTCCACCCCTCACTTGCTGTGTGGCGCACACTTGTTCCTACACTGCTTCACACCAGGGCTTATTCCTCCAGCATGCACAGGTGGTAACTCCAACCCTGTGCACTCAGCAAATATCAGTAGAAGTTATGGTGGGTTCTCCGAAGCCGGTGCTGCCCCTGCTCTCACCTCCAGAAGGGCAGGCACTGGCTCCAGGGAAATCTCACTCAGCAGCCAGGCGCTGGGAAAGAGAAATAGAGAATATTCTAATTCCAAAGAGTAAATGTCAGAGACTTGAGAAGGTTTCTGAAAATAAACATTCTTTAGGGAAGGGAAGAGAAAAAGCAGGAAAGAAATGGGGGTGTGACAGTGGAGCCTTGATGCTGAAAAAATTGAGATTTTACGTGTAAAAATCTGATTTCCTTTTTTTATAAAAATTGAGTGATCTAGCTTCACCAGGTGTGGCTTGGACAGTCAGCTGGAGCCAGCAGCATCTGCATGGCAGGTAGCCTGGGGCTCTCTGGGCAGATACTCTGAGGGCAGCACTGTGTTGGCCTTGCTGTGTCCCCTGCACCTGCCCAGCTACCCATAGAAGCAAATTAAGACCTGTCCAGCTGTGAGAGTCTATGACCATCTCATCTCCTAGAGAGTGCCTCCTCAGGCCTTCCCGGGACCACTTGGGACAACACAGCTCCCTCCCCTGGCACTCTCCATCCATGCTGCACGAGTGGCTGGGCCAGCTGCCCTGCCCACTGGCTTCATAGAAGCTGTGGCTGGGGAGGCCTGTCACTGTCCTCGCCTGGGCAGGGTGGGCCTGCAGAGTTGCTTCGCATTGGAAAAGGGATTCACTCCCAGCAACAGGCCAGCCTTGAGGCACAAAGCTCAGGAGGCTGCTTCCTGGGGCCCCATATCTGCCACTCAAAACTGACATTGACATGCCTTGGCAAAGAAAACAGACCAAAATCTGCACTCCCCCACCCTGCCCCTGCAAAACTTCCCTTGTCCTTTAAACACAACCTAAAACAGGCCCAGCACGCAGGAGGTCGTTTATGCCCACTGGGACCTGGCTCTGTCTGTGAGGTCTGTCTGTCCCTGCCTGCTTATCTGTCTCTCTCTGCCTGCTGGTCTGTTCAGCTATCACCTCCCCCATCTCTCTCCCTAAGTGCAGATCAGGCCTGCACTAAGTCCTTTCTATGGGATGCCTCATTTAATCCTCCCTGGAATCTTCTCAGACAGCTCCCAGCTTGATCCCATTTTCTGGGGGAGGAATTGAGGCTGTAGGAAGCTCAGAGACTCCTGGAGGACCAAATGGCCAGGAAGTGGCGGAGCTGGGATTTGAACTGAGATCTACCTAAATCCCAAGGCCTCATGAGCAAACATGACACAGCACAGCCCCCTCCAACCCCCAGCTCCTGTGTGACCTGGGGTGGGGACAAGGAACACCTTAATGATAGCAAGAAAAGAAAGTGAGGGAGAATGGAAGGGGTAGAGAAGTTAAGAGGAGGAGAGGAGAGAAAGAGATCTTGTATCTCCAAATTGTGGTGGGGCCTTGGGAAAATCACATCTCCTCTTCGGGGGCCATAGTTTCTATCTGAAAAATGTGGGGAAGGAGGCATAGACTGGATAGTCTAGGGGTTAAGTGCCCTTGGACATGGGTCCCGTCTGTCTCTGGAAGGGGCAGGGTCCAGGGCTCTCTGTGATGTAGGTGAAGTTGGGACCCTTTTAGAGAGATGACCTTTGGGGTGCATCTGGAATAGGTGAAATGGGATTGGGGGTATGTAGGGTGGCTTCTAAGGGAGGACCAGATGATAGGGCTGAATGTAGGGACCCACCAAACAGAACTGTCCAGCCCAGGAAAGAATGTCCCACCCAGGAAGAAATGAGTACACCCATCCCTATCCCCACAACTCTTATGTATCAACCCCTTATTAATCCACATGCCAACTTCTTTTCAAACTCAACCCACTCACACCCGGGTGAATAAAGGCCACGTGGCCCACACGGAACCCGGACTCCACTTCCTTTCATTCATGTCTCAGAATAACCTCTCATTTTGGGGCCTTAACCTCTCACTAGCCCTAAGAGGCCCCTCCAGTCTCTGAGTGAAGGATTTTAGGATCAGGCCCTCTACAGGAGGAGGATGGTGTGGCTGGAAGACATTTGTCCCCTCCCTGCCCCCTGAAACTATGAGCTCCCTACAACTAAGGCTTACAACTATGGTGGAGTGGTCTGTCTCCAAGCCCAGTACCATGAAGCAGCAGCAGAAAGAGAGAGACAATGTTTCTATAAGATTCTTCCTCAAGGTGCAGGGGTCCCTGATCACTTTGGGGTGGGGAGGTACTATGGTTTGCATGTGTTCTTCCAAAACTCATGTTGAAAGTTATGGCCAATGCGATAGTGTTAAGAGGTGGGATGTCTGGGAGGTGATTAGGTCACGAAGGGCTCCACACTCATGAATGGGTTTAATGCCCTTGAGGGAGGGAGTATTTCTTTCTGCCTTCCTGCCTTCTATCCCATCAAGTGAGGACACAATGACAGGGTACCATCTTGGAAGCAGAGAGAGCAGCCATTAGCATGCATTGAATCTGCTGGCACTTTAATCTTGGGCTAAATATATTGCTGTTGTATATAAATTACAGTCTTAGGTATTTTGTTATAGCAGTACAAACAGATTAAGGTGGGAGGGCAGACAACCAGCCCTAGCCCTGGATTTGGATCTGCAGGGCAGTGTGTGGTCAGGGGAGCCACCTTCTCCAACCTTCAGGGACTCAAACTGCTGGAAACCTGAGTCTTCCTTGCAGTCCTTGCTGGCCTCTGGGGCTCACCCAGGCTGCTTCTTGATGTCTTTCCTCAGCACCCTCTGCATCCTCCAAGGCCCCTTGCCTCCCTCTTTTGTCTTCTGGCTCCCTCCCACCCTCCAGAAAGTGTGATTTCCAAGTTCCCTAAGCAACTTGGGAGCAGAAATACCCCTCCCTCCTAGCCAGGCCCACCCTCCCCCCAGCTGACATTTACTCCCTCCCTTATCTGACTCCTCCTGTGGATCTGGCCTGAAGTGGATCTTCAGGATCTAGGTCCTGAAGTAGATGGGGCTCAGCCCCCCCCCCAAACTCCTAGGCCCCCAGCCCTTCAGTCCCTTAGCTCTCCAGCCCCACCACCCACTCCTCCTTAGTACACTAGTCCTCCAGCCCCTGAACCTCTGAGATCCCCATCCCTCAGTTCTCTGGTCCCCCAGTTCCCCCCCCACCAGCTCCCTCAGTCTCCCGGCCCTCTGGCCCCCCAACCCTGGCTTCTTCCCTTTTCAGTAGTCTGGCTGTAAACCAGCAGGAGACTCCCACACCTTGGCAGACAGGGCCCCAGCAGGATAGGGGATGGATCACACTAAGCTGGGAGGACTGACTACCCTGGAGTAGTCAGTATCACCTGCTCCACGTTTCAATTACTCCCTGGTGGTGTGGAGAGACATTCCTTCTACAGCTCCATGGCAGCAGCTTTGGAGGGGCCAGGGGAGCAGAGAAGAGACCACTGTTCATTGAACCCTGGGTACAAACCAGGCACCACACCAGTGGCTTTACATGATTATTACATTTAATTAACTGACTTCTTGTTACTTAATGGACACCTCTCTTCTGGCAAGCTACTGCTCTTTTCTGGGGCTCAGTTTTCCCCTCATTGAAATGGTGGCGAGCCTGGAGGCGGTGTTCTAAGTAACCTCCCAGTCTAAAATTTCCCGTTCTGTTGAGTCAATAACCTCTCTGAGTCTCAGTTTTTCCTTTTGCTCCCTCCTCTCCTGGTGCCCTGGGGATTCGGACGCCTGCAAGCCTGCTGTGATGGGCGGGGCTTCCGTGGTGGGTGGGGTAGCTGCTCAGATGGGTGGGGGCCATTGTGATGGGCGGGGCGGGGCCCCCTCCTGTGATGGGCGGGGCTGCAGCCTGTGTCCAGAGCGTTCCTTTGCGCTTCTCTACCCCTGAAAACATTTGCTGCCATTTCCTGCAAGCTACTCTGAGCCATCATTGGTCTAAGCTTGTCAGCAACATTTTACCATTTTGTCCGCACAACCCACACAAGGGCTGAGAAAAAGATCCCCAGTGATCTGCTTGAAATGCAAAACTCTCCTGTCCTGCTGGTTAAAGCCCCTTAGAGACTCCCTGGGTTCCTAAAGCAAAGACCCAAACCCTGAACGCTGCTTTCCAGGCCCTGTGAGGCCCAGCTTCTACCCCGCCCCTCCAGCCCCACCCACCCAATACAGGTGTGAAATGGAGTCTTCGGAGGTGGTGAAACTCAAGGCCACTCTCTCTGGGGGTGACAGTCAGATTCAAACCCAGGCATGTCGAGGGTCCGTCCCTGGGCTCTGCCAATTTGCAGACCATCCCGGTGGCTAGTGACCATCTAGAGGGGCCTTATAACAGCTGACAGAGAGGCTTTTTCCCTGTATGTGTCACAGATGGTCACCTGCCCCTCACAGGGTTAAGACACTAACTGGCAAGGGTCACCTACTGACCCCTGAGCCACAGTGGCCTCATCCACAGAATGGGCCCCACTCCATTCCCTCAAGTACTGGCCCTCCCTACTCACCCAGGCTCCCCTGACTTGTCCACCGGCTTCCACAGCTAATCCTCTCCTGATCTAGACAGGGCAAGGGGAGGAACTGGAGGCTCTTGTCTGTTGCACTGTGTTTGCCCAGGACACCAGAGCCTTTGCAGGGGATTAGTAATTCATAACAGCTGTGATTTGGGGACCAGCCCGGGGCCTTTGAGACGCTCCCTGGGCTCCTCATTAAAGAGCTAATAGGTTGGTTTTGGAGGGGCTGAGGACAGCGCAGCCAGTGTGGCTCTTCTGCCCTTTGCTGAGTCTTTAGAAGCATCTAGACACTGGCACACGGCTGCTGCCAGGCATTGGTGTCTGAGAACCAATAGTTTTCAGAGTCCAGTTCACCTAGCATAGAGGAGCCCCAGAAGGGGCAAGTTTGCAGGGGGAGCTTGTGTTGTGATCTTGGACTTGGGCATGTCCAGTTGTAATACCTTTGAGACCCCACACATGATGCACAGCTGAGGACTGGGTTTTGTGCTGGGTACTGGGCTGAGACGTCCTGGAGGGATCCAGAGGAGAAAGGTCTCCATTCCCTCAGGGGCTCACCCCGGGGGGGAGGGGGGCTCCATGGAGCATAATCGGTAAAGATTTTTGTTGGGGCAGTGGGTAGTGGTGGAGATTAAGGATAGCTCTGCATGGTCACCTCTGGGCTGAGTCCTAGAGGACCAGCAAGAGTTACCAGGCAGAGAAGGGAGAGGACATTGAGGTCCGAGGGGCCATGCAGAGGCCCAGGAGCAGGCGAGCTAGTGCTGTGTGACTGAGGAGCTGGGAGGCTTTAGTGGTGATACCGGAATTTCAGGTTCTTGGTCTTGGTGATTTGAAGAATAAATCCCCCAACCACAGATCAGTGGTAAGACAGAATTTATTTACCGAAAAGAATACAAAAAAAATACTAAAGCTCCTGGTAGAGAGAAAGAACTCAAGTTGGAAGAGAAAAGCTCCCTCCTTTTCTCTCTGTCTTTCCCCGTCTCAGCGTTTAGGCTGTTAGTCTCGGGGTATATATAGGTGTATGGATTCCTTGGCCAGGAAATGAATGAACACAGTCCCTTCCACAGGGGCAAGGTGAATGAATGTATCGATGAATGGACACAGTCCATTCATGGAATTGAGGCCTGGGAAATTCACATGAAATTGACCTAGGCGTAGGAAATGGGGGTTCCTTATTTAGTCCTAAGTGGAAGGAGACACCAAGTCACCGTGTCTACCTGGCAGTTGTCTGGCCTTTTTGGCTATTGGAGCCTCCGGAGGGGGTCGGAGGCTCCCCTCCTCGCCTATCACCTTGGCCGGCTGGTTCCTCAGCCAGCTACCCAGCACAGACACTGCCAAGGCGGAAGCTCAGCTCTGCTGAGCTGGCTGGGGCGCCAAATGTCCTGTATCAGTGGGAATCAGCACAGGCAGCCAGGAGCGGCAGGAGTTAGAGCAGGAGGGGCCATGCCAGTGGGGTGCAGGGTTTGCATGCTAACCTGCAGACCTCAGGGACTCTTTGTTTTAGCAGTAGAATGTGTTCAGGGTGGCTGCATATGGAGAAGACAGGTGCAGGTGAACAGGGAAGGAAGCTCTGGCAGCAGAGAGAGGAGCTAAGAGTCCTGCAATGGCCCAGCGGACTGATAGGGATGGAGAGAAGCAGATGATCAGGAGCGGCCTCAGTGGGACAGAGAGGACTCTGGCCAGGGAAGGGCGTGGTGTTACAGTCAGAGGGCTTCGGTGCTATGGAAGAGTGGGTAATACTGGAGCGCTTCACGGGCCAACAGTAGATGGTGGACACATCCCTGAAAGGCCACCGTGTGTGCACGGAGTCTTACAATGTGGGTTTGGGACACACCAGGCATTGTCCTCAGTGCTTGACATGGCCACATGTAATAATCCTAGTGTTAAAGAACTCACAAAGGGGATTCGTGTTGCTCAACACAGAGAAAGCCAATTACTAAGACGACAAGGATTGTCAAGAAATAAAGGGTTTATTGCAGGAGAGACATCTGCTGGGAGGGGGAGGTATATGAACTGCCTCAAATTCCCCCTCCTCAAGCAATAGGGTTAGGAAGGTTTTATGGAGGTGAAAGCGAATCATGAATGAGGGGAGTGAACGTCATTATGTGTTTGGGGTGGAGGGCAGGGCACACAAGCACAGTGAGAAATCATACTACTACATACATCCCATGAACAAAAAATGATGAATAAGCCCCTCCCAAGGCGGGGATTTTAGTATTATAACGAGTTAGGGATTTATACTGGTTATTCTCTGGGCCTTGTGCACAGACTCAGTGGGTCCTTGGGCACAATCTGTGGTGGCATATTGCTTATCATGTTTTTTCTGGACAAATAGGTGGAGTAAGGCTCTGTAGTTATCTCACGACTGCAAGGAGGTCACTATTCCTGGGAAAGAGACTCCAAAGGGGATGCACCACTGCCACAGAAAGTTACAAAGTTCTGGTCAGCAATTCTTACTGGCTTGGGAAATTGAAACATAAGAGAACTACAGAAAAATTATGAACAAATGTTCTCTTGCTTATGGAGCTAGTTACAGTTCTCAGAAGTACAAAAAATCACAAACAACAAACAAACAAACAAAAAAACCCCTAGAACATAAAAAATGTTTTTTTGCTTATGGAGCTGGTTACAATATATATATATTTTCCTCTTTTCATTTCTTTTGAGAGGATTCTGGACTGTAAGTGCTCCTTCATTAACCATAAACTATGTCATTATTTTTTAATTTTCACTGTCAGCTTCCTATAGTTTTAATTTTTAAAGCAATTTCTACTTTGCTTTATTTTAGCTTGAATTTAACAAACCTCATCCCTCAAAAACAAAACCTAAAAACCTAAATAAAAATTACTAGTTCCATATATATCATACATATGTATTACATATATACATATACATTACATATGTACATATATATTACATATATATGTAAAACCAATGTAGAAAGGTTGGAAAAATACAGAAATCGTATCACCTAGAAACAACCAATAATAATAATATTTTCTTTTTCTTCTCTATAAATATGTGAATCCTTACAAACAAAACAAGATGAGTAGTAAAAAATAATAAGATGAGGATTAAACTATACACATATATCAGTGTGTAACCTTTTAAAGAAACTAATTCGTGTTTCTAAAATAAAAAAAAAAAAGAAGTACAAAAGCTCTCTTCTGCAAAAGGTACGCATCTGTATCACATAAAAACACACCAAAGAGGTCGGGTTTGTGGCTGGCCTGTAATCCTAGCATTCTGAGAGGACGAGGCAGGTGGATTAGTTGAGCCTAGGAGTTGGAGACCAGCCAGAGCAAGAGGGAGACTTGTTCTCAAAACAAACAAACAAACAAACAAACAAACAGCCCCAAATCCACCTAAAGTTGATAGTGTTCATCTCTGGGTACAAACCTCTTTTCACATTGTATGACAACAGCTTTCAACAACAAACGTACATCCCTTTTAAGGATCAGGAAAAAAGTAATGGCACTTGGAAGAAAAAGAGTGGAAACCTTAGATTTCCAAGTGGGGTCTGGGCATTCTGAACAAGGTTTTAATGTTTCGTTACAAAGTATATGGGCTGAGACTAGACCATGCGGAGTGGGGGAGGAGGTGGCTGGCCGAGGGGAGGGGCCGGTGCAGACCCAGCCCAACTCGCGTCACCTGATTGTGACGCTCCCTGCGATATAAAGGCTGTAGTAGGCTACCGCGCTTGCTACTACACCTGCTCCCGCTTGCAGGTGTAGGAGGGTCATTCTAGCGCCCCCTACGACCCAACCAGCGCAGCAGAAATGGGAGGAAGGATGTTGGCCAGGATCGGACTCGCGATCGGGCTGGGGCTGCTGCTTCTGGCGGTGTTTCTACCTCCGCAGACTGATGCGCAGGTTACACCAGACCTCGGCGGCGCTGTGACTGGCCCGGCCCCACCGGGTGAGGCCCCCGCCTCCGGAGTCGAGGCCCTGCAGTGTTCAGTCGCCGTCCTCGCCCTGTCTCTCTTCTTTCTTCTCCACCTCAACTATTAGGAGCCTGAGGAGAGAAACATCACTCCTCCAGCCCATCTTTCACAACTCAGTCCCAACAGTGTCTATAAATTCTGAGTGATAAGGAAAAATACAGATCTTCATCGGATCCACCAATTCCATTCCGTATTTCGTTGACAAGGACAATGTGAGAATCCCAAGTTCAGAAGAACATCTAAGAAACTTGACTCCTTGATGACTGTTGATATTAAATCTGCAGGAGTTTCCCGGACAAGACTAAAAAGGACTGACAGAGAACAACTAAAATTCATGAAAGATACAGTTTCATTAAATGGACTGTTCAAACTCCACTGTGAAAAGAATAGATTTCACCTTGATCCAGAGAAAAAAGATGGGATGTGGAATAGAGATCGTTTTCATTCCGATTCACCAGATTTGTAAGGCCATTAAAACGATTATGTAATATAAAAAGCTTCTGTGAGTTTCTTTATGCGCACTGGAAGGAACTTCCAGTTGTTACTGTAAATTAGTACTGATTGAATGTTGGGATACTTGAAAGTTACTTCGTTAAGCTCTCACTGTTGTCTTGAGAACTGAATTCTTTACTCTGCACTTTTATTTTATTTTTTTACTCTGTGGTTTTAGATTTAACCTTACTTCCAACTTGTATGTAGTAATCACCAGGTGCCAGCGTGAGGACCCCAAATTGCTAGCACAGTGAGTCAAATCTAGGCACTTCCTATGAGACATTCCTATCCAACCAGAATGCCAGATTGATTTAACTGTGATATACTGAACTTGGTTCCAAATAATAGAAGATTGTTGACTTCAACCAATTTTAATGGCTGCCTTACATGGGCAGACAGATGGGGCCCTGACTTCCCTTAGCCATGCCAGTGAGACTTGGTCCCCTGTGAGGGTAGGAGGAGGTTTTTCTTTTAGTTTCTTAGAGAGCTGAGACTTACTCTGAACACTGTCACCTGTCACAGGGGTTTACCAGGAACATGTATTCTGTCAAGCAGAGGTGGAGGTGGGAGTCCAGAGGACCCATGAAGCAGGCAATGGGTGGTAATTGCTTTGGCTGTTTGGCTCCCCAGATCTGAGCTTCAGGGTGGCCAGGCCTCCCAGAGTGCCTGGAAACACAAACGCAAAATCACATTGTTTTCCTTCTCCTAATTCATGGAGTTGTAACCTCCAATGCTGCTCACAGTCTCATCCAATCCTTCAGTCCTTCAACAAGCCTTTTGTAGGGTCTTTGCTAAGTCCTAGGTAATGGGTAATTTGCATACTTTTTAGGTCATTTCATCTCAGAGGGATAAATGGTAGGGTTGTAGGCACTGGGTGCAAGCCAGTGAAAAAAGCAGAGTGGAGCAGTTAAGACCACAGGCTTTTTTAACTCTCAGATCTGGGTTCAATTCTGACACCACTAAATATTGGGAGAGGACCGTGGAGTCAGTTTGCCTCTGTTAGCGCCAATCCCATGCCCTGGAAGAGCACAATCTGCCGGTTTGGGCTGCTGTGAAGATTAAAAGTGAATTTACTTGCTAAGTGCTCATCAGCCTTCTGTCACGGAGTGGGTGCTTTGTAAACTCCCCCTAGCATTCTTTGTTTTGCAGCTTTTTTTTTTTTTTTTTTTTTTTTTGCCAGGGCCGGGTTTGAACCCACCACCTCCAGCATATGGGGCCAGCACCCTACTCCTTTGAGCCACAGGCGCCGCCCAACCTAGCATTCTTTCTTAATTAGCAGCCCCACTACAAGATCCCCAGGGCCCCAGGCCTGCCTTGTCCACTCCAAAGCCTGTCACTGCCATCTAGGGGCAGGGCAGCTGGTATGAGATGCAAGAATCTAGGCCACAGAAGGCAGGAAGGGACACTTTCAGAGAGCCGAGTATATGCCTAGCCCTCTGTGAGGCATTTTTAAACTCAGACACGGGGACCTGGAAGCCACGAAGCCAGAATGAGATACCTTGGAGCACACATCAGTGCCACTTACCACTTCGGTCCAAGGAACTGGAGAGGGTCTTGGGAAGGGCTCTCTCTGGTGGTGGACAGACTACGAGGACTGGAGGGAGGGAATGGCCAGCAGGTGCCAGCGGAATGGAGAAGGACTCAGGGGATGGAGGAGCCTGGGAAGAGGGCCTGGCCTAAATGTGAGAGGAAGAGGAGAGGAGGGGCCATGACTCGAGGGAGAGAGCAGACTTAGCCAGATATGAACACAACTGTGCAGGTCCAGATAGAACCGCTGAGAAACTTGTTAAATCCCAGCTCTGATCCCTTAGGCCTGGGGCAGGGCAGAGTCTGCATTTCTGATAAGTCCCCAGATCATGCCCTTGTTGCTCTTCTGAGGGTCCAACTTTGAGGGACAAGAAGGGAGAAAGTGGAGGCATGGGTTGAGCTTGAAACCCAGACCTGCCATTTGGCAATTTGCTGGAGCTTGCTGGGCCTCTGAGCCCTCCTCAGTGACATGGAAATCACGCCCCTTGAGGTGCTTTTGAGGACTGAATGAGATGAGGTAGGGAAGGCACATGGCACAGTGCTGGGCATGCAATGGCACTGTGTGCAGACGGTATCCCACAGTGACAGCAGCGGACCCCAGGTAGCGAGTGTTTCCTGTGCGTCAGGTCCTCTGCCAAGCACCTGTCTCAGTCAAATCATCAGATCCTCAGAACCACCTCTGGTGAGGTCCAACTGTGTACCCTCTTTACAGATGAGTAATGGGTTGGCCAAGACAACTCGGCCGGTCAGTGGCTGAGCGTCTACACTTTGCCTTTCCTTAGGGGCTAGTGACTTAAAGACAAAGTTCTAGTTCACCCATGAGTGCTGAGACCACTGATATCCTGATCACTGATAACTCCACACACTCCCCCCTTCACTCTGCTGAATCCTGAATCTCAGGCCCACTCTCAATTACCTCTATTCCCCAGAGAGGAGCCACTTCATTACAAAGGCCCCGCTCTGCAAAGGCAGAACAAGGAGACCAATTACAGTCATTGGGCTTCAGAATCACTTCGGAAATCGATGCGCCGTGATTCTGAATCCAGCCTCCGTTGGCAGCTGCCTAATTTTAGCTGGATAGCTGCAGGCTTCTCACCAGGCTCTTCCACCCCCATGGGCTAGCAGAGGGATTCTGAGAAGCATCATTGATCTTTTGACTAGAGTGTCCTCATGAAGTACAAATCTGGTGCTTCTCTGAGAACCATCTGTCATGGTAGCACAGAAGTGCCATAAGGAAAGTGATGACCATAATTTTATGTAAAACCGC
This sequence comes from Arctocebus calabarensis, assembly GCA_963573935.1. Classification (NCBI taxonomy): domain Eukaryota; kingdom Metazoa; phylum Chordata; class Mammalia; order Primates; family Lorisidae; genus Arctocebus; species Arctocebus calabarensis. The sequence goes on from CAUYON010008894.1 coordinate 29,175, forward strand.
CCTGTTGAACCATGCCTCACCCCACCGCTCCCCTGTCCTGACCTTGTCCTCTCAGCTGAGTCCTAGAAGTTCATGTCTTTTACTGTTTCAACTTTGGCACAGAGCAATGGGGGTTAGTGGTGGTGGGGGAGGAGTCATCAATAAGGTGTTAAAGACATTTCCTGTTACAGGAGGTTCCCTGTTAGGGGGGCTCTTGGCCTCTTGTAGGAGTTAGCACCTGTTTAGCTGCAGGGGGATCCTGTGCTCCTACCGTGGGGTGCTCCCCACTGTAAGTGGCTGAGGAGGCAGCAGAGGGGACCCAGGGTCCCCCAAGAATAAGAATGCTATCCTTAAATAGCAACTGGATACTGGGCCTATCTGTGGGAACTGGGCTTCCAGTCAGTGGGGGGCTACACCCCACCTAAAGCCCCATCCAGGATTTAGGGTCATGTCTGCGTCCCTGTTGAACCTGCTTTGTCCCACCATGGTACTGGGTTCTGAAAGGAATGCATTATCTGTAATCTTGTCCTTAAAAAACAGTAGGATGCGGTGGGTTGCCAGGCATGGTGGGATGCTAGTCAGTTATCTATCAGTCCCCCGTGCCCCTGTCCCACCTCCTGACCCCAGGGTTCTCCACACAGGGACATCTCTCTGTGCACAGGAGATTGGATGAAGGACCCTGCAGTTTCCAGCTTGCATTTTACATGTCGACTCTCTGAACTTTTGCCTGAAGGGAACATAGTTATGATTTATTAACCAGTTTTAAACATAACACATGTGTATATTTTGGTTAAATAGGATCTGACAAATCGAAAGCTAATAGCCGCAGAGCTTTTAAGGATGAAGTGGGGGAAGGGCCTGCCTGGCCAGCCCTCCTCCCTGAGCATCTCAGGGCAGGCACCTGTGAAAACCTCCTCTGCCTTTGGGTCGCATTTTAAACTCTCCACCCTGGAGTTTAAAGTCTGCTTTTGGCTAACCTCCCCCTCAGATCCCGCCCCTCCCCCATACTGTCTGCTCTGGGTCCACAGAGCTCTTCACTGCCCTCCCCCCACATCCTCCCTCACAAACACCTCTGTGCCTCTGCCCCTCCTGCCCTCCCCCAACCCAACTGCGCCCTCTACTTTCCCACCTGGCAAATGAAGAGATTGACGTCACATCCAAGGTGCCAAAGTGTCATTTGCAACTGAGACAGACTGGAGGGAGCACAAATTCCCATCAGGATCCTTTCAACTCAGGAAGAGGAGTGTTGGGCAAATTTATCACCACCATCACTTTTATATTGCTAATTTTCTCTCCTTAAAAACAATTATTTTTGCTAGACATACCTAACTGAAGGCACATACTTTTTCTTTTTTTTTTTTTATTTTTTTGAGACAAAGTCTCACTCTGTTGTCCAGGCTAGAGTGCAGTGCATCAACCTAGCTCACAGCAGCCTCAGATTCCTAGGTTCAAGTGATCCTCCTGCCTTAGCCTCCCAATGGCTGAGACTACAGGCACTTGCCATGAGGCCTGGCTAATTTTTCTATTTTTGGTAGAGATTAGGTCTCCCTCTTGCTCAGGCTGGTCTTGATCTACTGAACTCAAGGGATCCCCTGACTCCCAGAGTGCTAGGATTACAGGTGTGAGTCACTGCAGCTGGCTGAAGGCATAGAAATTTAATGTGCATGTGGTGGAACTCCCTGAGTTACTTGTCTGTCAGGGCCGCATCACATGTCTCCTCATCCATGGTGTCCCTTGGAGGGAATGAACAACTTTCTCCTCTGTCCTCCCCAAGCACTTGTTCTCCCTCTTCTCTTTTTTCGTGCATCTTCTTACCTGTGTTTCATGTGTCTACACTGCACAATGGAGCAACCCAGGATGGCCATGGTGTCCTAATCAGCTAATACCTTTGTTGTCTAGAAGGGGTCTAACCCACTGTAGATACTCAACAGATGCCAGCAGGTGAAGGCAGTGGAGTTTAGGAGAAACACAACAGCAGGAAGAACGAGGAAGGATTAAGGAGAATAATCCTTAGTCATAATATACAAATGTCTATAAAATCAATGGGAAGATGCAGCCATGGGCACAGCCCATGGAGGGAACTGGTTACATGTCCAAGCAACTTTGATTTCTGAGCTGATCCTCACTGGATCAGGATGTCTTTACCTCTTGCTGGATGTGATTAGCTCTTATTCATTAAAAGAATTTTCACATATATATTTATGAAGAATATTAGTCTGTAATGTTTTTCTTAAATCTCTTTGACTTGGTTATCAAGGTCACACTGCATTCAAGAAACGTGTTGGAAAGTGTTCCCTGCTCTATTTTCTGGAAGAATCTGTGTAAGGTTGCTGTCATTTCTTATCTACGTGATGGTTAGAATTTGCCAGTGAATCCATCTGGGCCTGGTTTGTTCGTTCGTTCGTTCTTTCTCTCTCTCTCTCTTTCTTTCTTTCTTTTTTCCTTTCCTCTCTCTCTCTCTCTTTCTTTGACAGAGTCTTACTTTGTCACCCTGAATAGAGTGCTGAGGCATCACAGTTCACAGCAACCTCCAGCTCTTGGGCTTAGGTGATTCTCTTCCCTCAGTCTCCCAAGTAGCTGGGACTACAGGTGCCCATCACAATGCCTGGCTATTTTTTGTTGCAGTTTGGCTGGGGCTGGGTTTGAACCCACCACCCTCAGTATATGGGGCCAGTGCCCTACTCACTGAGCCACAGGTACCACCCTGCCCAGAGTTTTCTTTGTGGAAAGGTTTTTAATTAGGATTTCAATTTGTTTAATAGACACATAATTGTTAAACTTTTCTATTTCTTCCTGTGCTAGTTTTGGTGACTTTTGTCTTTGTCGGGGTCCTGCCCCAAGAGCAGTGCCTGCTGAGACCTGTGGAAACTGGTGGCAATCCACTGAAGAAATATAGAGTTAGAAGTGATAGTAAAGAAAGACACAAAACACAGAGTAGAATTATAAGCGGGAGCTCAGGGGTCCATTGCCCATTGTGGGATTCTGGCAATGGCCCAGAGTGTTTGCTCCACTTTGATTTTATTGAAGTCTATTTGCCCAGGGGGTTAAGATAAGGAAGGGAACAAAGACATCAGCAGTTTCTTGGATTGATCATATCAGACTCTATTGTTATTATAATTAACCTTAAGGGTGGCCTTCAGTAATCTGAAACCTGAGCCTTCTATTGGGAGAGCCTCCTGCTTGAGGTCACACACACAGATTTTTAGGGAGGTGTTAAGCTCCGCTAGTTCTCTGTGGAGTAAAACACCACCAGCATTAATCTTCTCTGAGGGATTGGTGGGAGGGAGGCATTTTCCTCCCATCACCAGCACAGAGGATCTTCCTCTGCTATAAGGGATAGAAGCTCTTCTGCCCAGATCGCTGGGCTTGAGCAACGGGTATCTCCACAACGGGTATCTGCTTTTGCTTGTTTGTAATGGGCAGGAAACGCCCCAGAAGATGTATCTTTTCTTAGGACTTGTCATAGCCTCTTCTATGACCACTATTTTCTTCAGAGTGTTCACAGACCCAGCAGGATGTTTGTAAGCTGTATCTCCAACAGGCTAGAATTTCAGAAAAGGCAAGAAGCTAGCAATGGCTAGCTTAAATGTAAACTAGTTGACTTTTCTTTGTTTCGATTCACTCTGCTTACTTTTTAGTTTTCCTCTTTTTCTGGGGGTGCTTTCCTTTGTCAAGAATGGGGTCCTCAGTCCTCATTCTCCCAGCAGTCTTTAAAAGAATTGGGCCATTTTGTCTATGTTGTCAAATTTGTTGGAATAATATTATTACTATTTTCTTATTTTTTTTTAATTTTATAGATATGTAAAAATGTTTCTTATTTTATTCTTGATAACTTGGGATTTGAGACCTATCTTCTTTTTTCTTGATCAGTTTTGCTAAAGGTTTATCAATTTTATTAGTCATTGCAAGGAGCCAGTTTTTAGTTACATTACTTTTTCTTTATTAATTGTCTGTTATCTGAAAATTATTTTTGCTCTTTTTTATGTATGTGTCCAGCTTATTTAGGATTTAATTTTTCTTTCTTTAAAAAAGCTAGAAAGAAGAAAAGACTTAGGCCATTATTTTTTGCCCTTTTCTAGGAAAGGAAAACTTAGGTCTTTAAATTTAACATTTTTCTTTTCTAGGTAGTTAAGGGTTAAATTTTCCTCTAAGTAGTATTATATTACTTACAAAATGTACAGTTTTTGATATGTTGTGTTTTCATTGTTATTATTTGAAAATATTTTGAAAATTTTACTTGTGATTTCTTCTTTGACACAAGTTATTTATATGTTAGCTGTTTTGTTTCTAGATATTAGGCATCTGTATCTGTTATTGATTTTTTGTTTAATTATGACTGATTAACATTCATATTCTTTAGGATTCTAATCCTTTAAATATATTTTTTGAGACTTGTTTTGTAGTTTAGCCTATGGTCTGTTTTGGTGTATATTACATGTATGCTTGCAAGAAATATGTATTTTCCTGTTGATGGGTACAGAGTTTTATAAATATCAATTAGCTCAAGATAGTATTATTCAAGTCTGCTATATTCTTATTGATTTAATTATGGATTTGTCTATTTTTCTTTTCGGTTTTCTTAATTCTTGCCTCATATATTTTGTAGCTGTTATTTGGTGATCTGATGCATATACACATTTAGAAATGTTACATATTATGGAGGAATTGGCCCTTTTATGGAGAAATATCCTTCTTCATCTCTTGTAGTATTTTTGTCCTGAAGTCTCCTCTACTGATGTTATTATATCTGCTCTAGCTTTCTTACAATTAGTGTTTTCATGGTATATGTTTTCCTACTGTTTTATTTTAACTAATTTGCTTCTTTTGTACATAAAATGAATGGGTTTCTTATGGGCAGCATACAGTTAAGTCTCTGTTTTTATTTGGTTTGACAATCTCTGCTTTTTAATTTGAGTATTTAGACTATATGCACTTAATATAATCAGCAATACAGTTGTATTTAAGTCTATCAAGTATATTTGTTAAGTGCTATTTATTTCTTATTTTTTCCATTAGTTTTTTGTTCTATTTTCTTCCTTTGTTCTTTTTTCTGCCTTTTGAATAGAGCATGGATTTTTTTTTGCATTCTATATTTTCTATTGTCTTAATACTTATGATTCTTTTTTGATTTGTTAATACTTTTTAGAGTTTCCTTTATGGTTTGTAATATGCAACTTTAATAAGCACAGCCTATCTTACACAATGTTACACCATATCACAGGTAATGTAAGCACCTAATAGCAGCATATAGTCATTCCCACTTATCCAATGTTTTCCCTTTCTGAAGGTTCAGTTACCCATGGTCAACTGCAGCTCCAAAATGTAACATTTTAGGAAGACACAATTTACAAGTTTTAAATTGTATACTATTATGAGTATGACGATGGAATCTCTCACCTTTTGTTCTGTTCCACCCAGGATGTGAAACATCCTTTGGTCCAGTTGCACCACCTATTCCCTCCTGCCCCGCCCCCAGTCACTTAGTAAGCATCTTGGTTACCAGATCAACTGTGGAAACACTGCAGCACTTGTGTTCAACGAACTCTTATTTTACTCAACCATAGGCACAAGAGTAGTGATGATGGTACTGTTATAATTATTTTATTTTATTATTAGTTATTATTAATCTTTTACTGTATGTAATTTATAAATTAAACTTTACAATAAGTTAGTCTGTATAGGGAAAAAATGTAGTATTTTTAAGGTTTAGTACTATCTACAGTTTCAGGCATTCACTAGGGGCCTGTGAATGTACCCCTCTTAAATAAGAGGGGACTATTGTACTTTCATTTCCCCGCCATATCTTTTGTGCTGTTGCTTTCATATCTTTTATTTCTTCTACACATATTGTAGGTCCTGCAATGCATTGGTGTTATTTTGACTTTAAGTGGTTCTCTTTTAAAGCAATCTTAAAAATGAGAAAATTATTTTTTAAATTGATTCAGATATTTACCATTTCTAGTGCTGTCCGTTCATTTGGCAAATCTTAGTTTTTGTCTGTTACCATTTTTCTTCAACCTGAGGAACTTTCTTTAACATTTCCTATAGTACAGCTTTGATAGGAAAAATTGTTTAGCTTTTGTTGTCTGTGAAAGTTCATATTTTGCCTTCATCTTTGGAAGATATTTTCTCTGGAGATAGAATTCTAAGTAGATGCTTTTCTTTGTTCCTTTTGACACTGCAGCAATACCTTTCCAAGTTTTTTTGTTTTTTTTCTGTTGTGAAGTCTGTAGTCATTTTCATCTTTCTTTCCCTGTATGTAATTGGCTTTTTGCTCTGTCCAATTTAAGTTTTTCTATTACTGTTCTTCCATCAATTTATCAATAATGTGCTTTAGTATAGGCTTTTGTTTGTATTGATTTTGTTTTAGGTTTGTTGACAGTCTAGAATCTGTGCATTCCTAATTTTCATAAAACTTAGACAAAATTCAGCCATTCAAATATTGTTTTCTGTATGCTTCTCCCCTTTTGGGGACTCCAATGGCACAACTTTTAGACTGCTCAATATGATCCCATGGGTTGTTGATGTTCTATTCTTTTTTGTTTAGTCTTTCTTCTCTGGGTGTTCCGTGTGTGTAGTTTTTATTACTATACATTCCTGTTTACTATACTTGGCTTCTGTAGTGTCTATTCTGTGGTTAATACCCCCTAGGGAATTTTTCATTTTGTTTCCATTGGGTTCTTCATAGAATGTTTCATTTCTCTCTTTATTATGTATATGTTTTACTTTGTGAACATATAGAAGCCATTTTAAAATCCTAGGCTGCCAGTTTCATCATACCTGTTATTTCTTGGTAAGTTTATACTTACTATTTTTTTCTCCTGGTTTTGGATCACATTTTTATCTTTCTTAGTATGTCTGGTAATTTATGATTATATGACAGACATTGTCAATGTTTTGTTTGTAAGTTTCTGTATTGTGTTGTCTACCTTTATCATGTATTGAAGTTTGTTTTCTAACTTTGTTATGATGAATCTAAAGTGGCCTTTAGATAGGGCTTCATTTCTAAAGTACAATTAAATGTCTCTACTAATATACTTAATACACTCTTAATATACTCTTAATACACTCTATTAAGTGTCCCAAATGTTCAATGAGGTCGCTCCATTCTGGATGGTCAGAATTCAAGTGTTGCATAGCCCCATATGAGCACTGAGATATATGCTATTTAGTTATTCTTTGCCTGGCCATGTGGACTTTCACCCTGTGTCTACACAGCTTTATATTCAGGAACAGATGCAGGGAACATATAGGCCGGTTTCTGGAGTTCTTTCTCCATGGAGCTACCTTTTCTCTGCTATTCTTCTGTACAGATTTTAGCCAAGAGACAGAAGTTTCTGTCTCTTCAAACTCAGATCTGCCTCTTCAACTTACTGAAATTTGTGTTCTACCTCTTTACCCTTTCCTGAGCTGTGGTCTGAGACGAGACCCCGGTTGAAAGTTGGTGTGTTTAATGGGCTGAGCTCATTTATTTCCCATTGTCACAGCACTCCCAGTTCTTCAGGTCCTGCTTTTCAAAGTCTGAAATATCCGTTTCATGTGTCTTGACCATTCTTTCATTTATTTATGGGGTAGTGAGGGGGCACTTCTAGTACTAGTGACTCTAAGTTACTCAAGGCAAAAGTGAAAAGTGTAGGCTTTAGAGTCTAACACACTTGAGTTTAGATTCAGACTCTGCCAGTTACTTGCTGTGTGGCCTTGGCATGTCACTCAGCTTATCTGAATCTCTATTTTTCTCATATAGAGAAAGTACATAAAATGATAGGCAGTGTCTGTCTGTCAAAGTTATTTTGGAGATCCAATGACATTATGTGTGTAAAGTTCATCATATAGCGCCTGACATATAGTGCTAGGTGTTTAAAAAATGAAGAAGAGATGTATGAAAAATTACATGGTCCCCAGGCTTAAGATGCCACAATAGCTAAAATCTCAGTAACAAGGATTCCAGAAGACTAGCATCTCTCTGCAGTCCTAACTGATCTTTCAAGAGATGAATTATACTTTTAATTATGCTAACAGCCTGGGCTGCTCTGCATTAAGAGTTAATAAGTTTCCATTGAGCACCTGTTAGCTGATTTTAACATCCTGTCGCTGACTCATTCAAAGCCTGGAGTCTTCTCAGGTGTCCCCTGAGGGGCTTGTGGGTGATTTTGAAGGTGTTGCCACATAGAAGCTACCACTGGAATCTCATTCCAAGGCATGAAGAGCCTCCTCTTGGTTTGGATTGGGGTTAATATGGAACTGATTTCTGGAAGTCAGGCCCTGGTGGATGCAGGGATCTCCCAGTGTCTGAGCTCCCGTGGCTGCCTCTAGGGGGAGGAGGTGGCTCTGTGTGGGTCTGTTTATTCCCATACACACTAGGGGACCTTCAAATGGGACAAAAGTATCCCCCAGAATTCTTAATCTCAGTTCAGCACTTCTAGGAAGACCTACATGACATAAGATTGGAGGAAAAAGGGGGAAAATACAAATACGAGAGAAATGTAATATTCACTGAAAACCACAGGATGGAGAAATATCAAGGAAGTCACATTAGACACTTTAATATCTCAGAAAAGGAAACCAAGTGAGAGGAGAAAGCAAGGCCCACACCTGACCGTCCACTGGGAAATGTCTTCCTGTACCTTTGATCTGCATCAGCCCTGTGTCTTCCTGTGGGCTCATCCCTCTGTCATCCATCATCTGCCTGCAGAGTGGATCCTCTTAGGCTGAACAAATATTTGTCCTCCCACCAGCCTTTGTCAGACCTCTGAACATCCACATCTCAGTTTTCAACGAACAGTGAGAGACAAACAGTGTTATGGATGAGTGATGCGGGGTGATGTCAGCCTGGAGTCAAGCAAGGTGCTTTATATCTATCACTAACTGCTCACTGGTGGCAGGACATCACATCACTGTGAGGCTGAGTACTGGGATCTGATTGCTCTGGGATCCAGGAGAGGAGTCTTTAGTGCTGGCCCTGGGAGAGACAGATTCTTAGAGTCTTGCAATGCTCTGTCTCAAAGCAAGAAGCCCTTCCTATCCAGGAGCAGATATCATGCCCAGTCTGTGTTAGAAGAATAGGCCTATCTTCTTAGAAACACAGTGCCATTTATTTTAAATGTATTGTCACCCATATCATAGTCCTTTTCTTAGGCAAAATTTCTGGAAGTGGACCTCTCATATCTATGCTTTTGATGCACATTACCAGAACTCCTGGGTTCTTACCATCTATAAACTATATGACTTTACCTCTCTGGCCTTGCCTAAGTTTCCTTACCTGTTAAATGAAAATAATAATAGCACCAACCTCCTAGCACAGGTGGGAGAATTTAAAGAACTTACCATACTGTGTTAGCAGCGACTATTACTGTTTTTAAAGTTGTTATTGTAGTTAAAATGTTTTCAAGAAAAGTTGTGCCCATGTATGTGCCCACAAGCATTATGAAAGCATCTCCTCACGACTTCAGAAATAAATAGGCAGGCACCAGGAGAGTTGGTTTCTTGTCTCAGATCTGTTTGTGACTTCTATGGTTTAAAGGTTTGTCCTTCCAAACTCATGTTGAACATTAATGCCCGATGTGGCAATAGTAAGAGGCAGAGCCTTGAAGAGGTGATAAATTAATCCATTCATGGACTAATGAATGAATGGATTAGGGGGTTATCATGGGAACAGGACTGTGGCTTTATAAGAAAAGGATGGGAGATCTGAGTATTCATACTCACTGCCCTCTCTATGGGATGCTCTGTGCTGCCTCTGGACTCTGCAGAGAGTCCCCACCAGCAAGGAGGTCCTTACCAGACATGAGCCCTCAACTGATCTTAGACTTCTCAGTCTTTGTGACTGTAAGAAATAAATTAATTTTCTTTATAGAGTATCCAGTTCCAGATATCCTGCTGTAAACAAAAGAAATTGGACTAAGTCACTCAATGTATAATTTAGGCAAATCTTTCTCCTCGCTCTGAGTCTCAGTTTTCTTACCTATTGAAGGAGACTGTGGTTCTACATGACCACTGAAGCCACTTCTAAGTCAGTGGATTTATAAATAAAAGTGCCCAGAGAACAATGTGCTCCTTTAAATAGGGCAAGCATTCCCTTAACCCTCTTGCAGGCTCTGTCAAATAGTTTGGTAAGACTATCGCTCCTCGGCCTTTTGGCTAAGATCAAGTGTAGTTTGGCAAGACTTGTTTCATAGACAAATCGGAGATGAACTTCATGCCTGAGCTGAGATGCCTTCTGGATAGTTGTGCTTTCCACACCCATTTGTTTGTTTTAGAAGCATTTACTGGAAACCACTTGCTAGGCATTATGCTAGGATTGAGGCTCTAGGACTTTATACATTTATTATTATATTCATATATTCATACAACCAATGGATATTTTGTACTTAGTCTGTGCCAAGCACTGTTATAGGCTCTATAAATACAGCCATGAAAAATACTGGCAAGGCCTGGCCCCGCTGGGGCATTCAGAAAGAAGGGAGCTAATAAGAGAGTCGACAATAACAGGCTGATTTCAGAAAGAATGTTTCTGAAGGAAATAAACAGCGATCACATGTAAGAAGGGAACCTAGGGCTGTGAGTAGGAGAGTAGGGTGAGGTGAGGAGACTGCAAAGGATGTGATGACATCTGAGAAATAGTCTGGATGGTGGGAAGGGGGAAGACATGTGGGCAGGGAGCTCCAGGCAGGGGGACAGTGAACCCACAGTCCTGGAAGTGGGTTTTAAAAGTTGATCTTCCATTTGATCCTGCAATCCCATTACTAGTTATCTACTCAGAAGAACAAAAATTATTTTACCATAAGCACCTTTGCACCAGAATGTTTATTTCGGCTCAATTCATAATTGCCAAGTTGTGGAAGCAACCCAAAGGCCCATGAACCCATGAATGGATCAACAAATTGTGGTATATGTATACCATGGAATACTATTCAGCCATTAAAAAAGATGGAGACCTTAATTCAACTTGTTAATATGTTGTTTAGGATGTTGCATCCTCATTTATAAGTGAAATATGTTTGCAATTTCCCTTTATAACAATATATTTTCTCCAATTTTAATATCAGGTTTATACAGATTAGGTAGAATAATTTTGAACTATTTCTTCTTTTTTTATTGTCTATAAGATTTGGCATGATATGTTATTTGAAATTATCTTTTACTTTTATTTAGATAATATTAATTTGAGACTTTGGAGAAAAAATAAGAAGTTAAGTGACTCCATACTGAGCCTCAGAGTCAAAGCATTCTATAATAGACATAGTCTTACTTGACAATGTGAATGTTACTTTCTTTGCATTATTATTATTATTAATATTGCTTAATATTTTGATGCAGTAATTGTCTGATTTCTTTTCTGAATACATTTATTTTTGTTCATTCTTTATGAGGTTTTTGTGTCTAGTCCTTATCTTAAACATTGTTATTGTTATTAAATTTTAAGCCTTTTTAATTCTGTGAGGGCAAAAAGTGGAACCCTAATAAATATGTGTATATGTAAAAATATAAAAAAAAATAAAATAAAATGGAGACTTTACATCTTTTACATTTACCTGGGTAGAGTTGAAATTCATTCTTCTTAGTAAAGGTTTGGGAGAATGGAAAAGTAAATATCCAATGTATTCAATACTAATATGAAACCAATATATAAACAATCACATGCTCATATGAACCATAAGGCACAAATATAGTTTAGTACGGGGCAGGTGAGGAGGGAGGAGGAGGGGGGGAAAGATGATTGGCAGAAGGAGGGAGCAGGTGGCAGGATCTCACCCATTGTCCACACTGTGAGGGTGTATGACAGGTTGCCTGGGTCAGGGGCTTTTTTACAACTGGAACTTTACTCTGGAAGTGAGAACAATGTAATCTAAACGTTTATACGCTCATATTAATTAGAAATAAAAAAGAAAAAAGCCTTACGAGGTATTGTATGTAGAGGAACCATTTGTTACCTTTGTAAAGGGAGCTGGCACGGCAGACTAATTAAAAGATGGAGCTATGGAGCACAGCTCTCTGGCATGGAAGCCCAGCCCAGCTGGGAACTGTGTGACCTTGGGAAGTTTATCCAACCTCTCTGTGCCTCCGTTTCCCAATCTAAAAAATTAGGCTGATGATTTAATCATAGTCTAAAATGGGTTAGATATAAAAAGGGTGAGAGATATCTGTGTCCAGTGCCTAGTCCCATTTCTAGTAGACAGAAGGTGCTGCATAAATGTTAGCTATTATTACATTTCTGAGAGCTCATTTGGGTACGTATCACATGGGGCGAGACCCGAGGGTGGAGACTAGTTAGATGATTACCAAGGTCTCTTCCAGGCTGGTGAAAAGCTAAATAAAGGCCTTGAAAGCTATTTTCTCTCCTCAGTAGGAGCTGCTTCCCTGTCTTGTTTGCATTAGTAAGAGGTGAAGCATAATGTTTTTTTTCTAGGTAATGCAAATGTGTTAGGATAGGAACTCATATCTTGGGCTGAGGAAGAATTTTTGACTCAAAGATTAGGATGGGTTCGAAGTGAAAAGTTTATTTTGCTTTTTAAGAGAGGAAAGGGCATGGCACCAAAGAAAAACGAAGTGTTGGCCCCAGCAGGGATGGGTTGGGTTTTTATTGAGGTAAAGGATAGAATAGTTATTGTTGTAAAATAACAGGAGGCCTTTTTGGGATTCTTTTCCTGTTAGATTGTGTTTTTTGTTTTGTTTTAGTTTTTATTTCTTGTTATTTCTTTATTTAATTTTTTTATTATCTTTATCATTAAATCATAGCTGTATATAATAGTGTAATCAAGGGGTACAATGTGCTGGTTTCATATACAATCTGAACTATTTTCATCAAACTGATTAACATAGCCTTCCTGGCAATTTGTTAGATTGGTTTTATCAGACTTTTTAGAATGTGGTCTGGCAGGTGCAAAGGAGTCCGTTTAGTACCTTTTCAGTTTTATAAAACAGACTCTTTAAGAGAAAAGTTAAGCCACAGGTGGTCAAACAAAGGGGCAATTGTGTGTGGTGACTTTTTTTGTATTAAATGAATTATTAACGATGTTGTCCTTTTAAAGTGCATTCAGATGGGAGGCAAGGCAGGGGGATTGCTTTAGCTTGGGAGTGTGCTGCTACTAAAAAAAAAAAAAAAAGTAGAAAAACTAGCAGGTGCCTATGGTCCCAGGTACTTGGGAGGCTGAGGTGAGTGATTCACTTGAATCCAAGAGTTTGAGGTTGTTATGAGCTAAAATGACACCATGAGCTTCACCCATGGTGACAGAGTGAGACTCTTGTCTTAAAAATAAAATAAAATAAAATAGAATACCTTCAGAGTTAGGACTAATTTGAATTAATGAGGTTTTATTACGATTTAAAGATAAATCTTCCAATATTCCTCATGAAAATATAAAAAATAATTGCAGTGTTTAGAAAGTCCACTTGAGTTTTAGAAAGATCTTACTCATTATGGTATGAGGAGAAATTGTGTATTCAGCAAAATTCCTGTTCTGTACACCCAGAATCTCCTTATGCCCCCGTCTCAAGGTCCCCAGCAAACAAGGCTGCCAGGGTCCGGTTGGCCAACCCTTTCTTGTCACTCAAGTAAGAGAACTAATGTTAAAAATCATGTAGCCCCACCCCCTCATTGTACAAAGGAGAAAACAGTTCAGAGATGGGAAGGGGCTTTTCTGGGGGTCTTGTTAAGAACCTATTTCAGGGGCAAGGGCATCTCCCTTCTAACCCTAAAACCACAGCATATGAGAAGCAGTGGCCCGTCAGAAGAAAGCAGAAGACCAGTTCTGCCAATTTATTATTTTATTTAGTATTATTTCATTCCTCTACAAACATCAATCAGTGCCTACCATATTACAGGTAACACACAAACCCTGGGGATGTGGAGGAAAATTTGACAGCATATAGGGGATTCTTGCTTTTTAAAATTCACCCTGACAATCTCTAACTTTTAACTGTGGGTGTTTAGACAATTTACATTTAATATGACTGTCAATACAGCTGGGCTTAAAGATACCATCTAACTATTTGCTTTTGATTAATAAAATTTGTCTTATCTGTTCTTTGTTCCTTGTTTTCTCTGCCTAGGAGGGTATTTTTAATGATTCTTTAATGATTTTTGGCTTATAAATTATACATTTAAAAAAGTGATCTCTGGGTGGTGCCTGTGGCTCAATGAGTAGAGTGCCGGCCCCATATACTGAGGGTGGTGGGTTCAAACCCAGCACTGGCCAAACTGCAACAAAAAAATAGCCGGGCATTGTGGTGGGTGGCCTGTAGTCTCAGCTACTGGGGAGGCTGAGGCAAGCAAATTGCCTGAGCCCAAGACCTGGAGATTGCTGTGAGCTGTAACACCATGGCACTCTACTGAGGGTGACAAAATGCCACACTCTACTGAGGGTGACAAAATGCCACAGCATCCTACCGAGGGTGACAAAGTGAGACTTTGTCTCTAAAAAAGAAATAATAGAAAAGTGATTGCCTTAGAATTTATATTATGGAACTTTATCTACTCATGGGCAATATTACATTACTTCTTGTATTGTAAAAGAACCTTGAAACAGTGTAGTTCCGTTTTCCTTCTCCTAACCTTTTTGTTGTACATTTCACTTTCACTTGTTGTGAGCTTCAAGATACATGGTTATTTTCTCTTTAAATATTTGGTTCTCTTTTAAAGTTATTTTCGAAAATGAGAAAAATTGTTTCTATATTTATCTACTTATTTGCCATTTCTGGTGTTCTTCAGTGCTTCGTACAGATTCAGAGTTCCATTTCAGATCATTTTCCTTCTTCCCCAGGACATTTCTTTAACATTTAAATAGCAGAGATTGGGTGGCGATGAATTCTTTCAGCTGGACAAGAGCCAACCAGTGTCGGAGCTGATGAATATCATAGGTGGCATCTTTCCAAGGCCTTCGTATCCTGGGCTGCGTGGCTGTTGGGTGACTATGGCTGTGTTTCTCACAGTCTCTCTCTCTTTCTCTTTTTTTAGCCTAGCTGCCTGTGCAACAGAATGAATTATTTGAAGCATTTTCACTGATTTATTCCTTCCAGCTCTGTAACTGCACAGTTGTCTAAGCTGAAGATATACCATTAATAAAGCTGTCAAGGCAATTCATTACTCCCCGCACCATGGGAACTGAGCCTCAGTTTTCCCCATCTCTAAAGTGGGAAATGTGGTCCTTTACACATCTGTTCATGTTTCAGAATCTTCTCCATTTTTCTTTTCCTGTATCGCTGCCCCTCCAGCTCTTTCCCTATGCACCTGAGTGGCAGACACAGTGCTGCACGCCACCTTGCTCCCAACAAGTCTCTAGACGTGTCCCCCTCCCCACCTGCTCTGCCCAAGAGGTGAGTGGAGGCATTTGAGCCTGGGCGTAGGGCTAACTTTCCAAGTGACCTTGGTCTGTTGTTTCTCTCTGGGATTCCTTTTTCTCATCTGTGAAAGGATCATAGCTAAAAGTTGGTTATTTTTTAGAAGGCGGACATAGCCATTGGTCCTCATCCTACAGGCAAGGGCACCTGAGCCCTGATTGGTCTAAAGGGGCTTGTCTCTGCCCTTGGGGACTCCTCTGTGAGTGTGCCTCTAGTTCCAATCCCCGCCTGGGCCAAGCGGTTTTTCAAAGTAGAGCTCAACCTGCCTTTAGTGCTGCTCTCACACCACCAAAGCTGCTCATGTCTCAGACCCAGGGGCTCCTAGTGTTAACGCTGTCAAGTTCCACCTAACGGCGTATTTCTGGGCACACAAAGTTACCCACGACAGGACCAAGTATTTCTTGCCACCCCCTTCCTGACACACTCCCCGTCCTTAGCATTTTTGGCCATATGTGGCTTACCTTAGTAGGCAAGTCTTATGTTTGTCCCTCCCACTGTGAAGACTGTCAGAATTAGAATGAAATCACTCATGACGGATAGAGCCAGGAAGGCTGTGAAGTGAGGGTTCTCACACTTGTAAGCCTGATAACAAAACTATCACACAAGACTCTGTGAAAACCAGAATCTTGCACAAAGGCTGTTGTAGCCTTACCCAAAAAATACCTCTGCAGAGATGTCTGCCTAGCACATGCTTGTCGAACCTCGACCTGGTAGCCCCCTTATTACGGATCCTTGTAGCCAAAGGTAATTATTTTAGAACAATTATGTAATCCTCCTCCTCAACTTCATTTAAAAAACCTTTGTCTTCCTTTATCTCTTTGAATATGCACAAAGTTTACTATGGCACAAATATTCTCATTCTGATTCCTGAGTAAATACCATTTCTTTTTAGAGAGGGTCTTTAGAGAGCCTCTCTCTTTTATTTAGGTTGACACCCTCAGTGGTGGTCAGAGTACTAATTGCCTTTTCTACCCCTGGGCCTCAGTCAGATTGACCTGGACCTTCCTGATGAGTTTTAAGAGCTCTGAACCTCAGAGAACAGAAATTGATCTGCTTGTTTGTTCCCTCCCAGAAGGCCCTGGGCTGTTTAGGCAAATTACTCACTTCAAACTCCACCATCTTTCAAGTCCATCTTCAATGGTTTTTATTACAGAAAAAACAAAAACAGAAATAAAAATAAACAGTAAGAATTAAGTCAAGTTCCAACCCGCTGGATACCCTGCAACATTAACAAAAAGGTTTTCTAGTTCAAGATAGGAATTGCAAGTACAGTACAACCACTGTAAGTTGACCACCCAAAGGACCGTAACAAATGGATCAACATAAGGAACTACATCTACTGTACAGATATGTATATATGGTGCATGTTTGGTCTGTGAAAATTAGGTCAGTTTAAGGAGGTTGTTAGCGTAGGGAGGTGGTCAACTGTTGAGCTTCTATTGTGTTTGCTAAATGACATCCATGAGCCTTTTGCTCGGTACAAATTATACCATTCATTCTTCACTATAGCACTATAAAGGAGGTACCTATAACATTCTGGGTTCAATTGGGAGACAAACCACAAAGTAATGTAACAGCAGCATTTAATGCAAAATTATTTCACTTTAACAGGAAAGTAATTACAAAGTCAAAAAGAGAACTCTGACGGAAGAGTATCCAAGCAAGGAGACACTTGAAAGGGCCCTCTTCTCAAGCTTGGACTTCAGACCACATTGGGCATGTGCACTTACACCCTACTGAATGGCAGAGAAATGTACTGGATTGCTTACTGTGGAGGCCAAGCAAGCAGGAAAAGCTCTTTAGGGTTCAGGTAAATTGAGGCTGGTGGCCAGGCTCATAGAAGTTGTTACTATGCTGCAGGGAGCATGAGGCCCAGATTGCATGGTGTCTGTGTCACAGAGGGGTGGCCACCAGGCCTGGGCTGGTGCTGTGAGATTGCTGAATGACCACATCCTCCAAATCTTCACCTGGGGCAGAGCCTCACTAGATACCTGCACCTGGAAGCACTGATGGTTGTCAGTACAGCAGTAGTGAGAACAAGCAAAATACAACCACCAGAGCTCAGAAGAGAGGTGGTCCTCCTGCACTGTCCCTCCTTTAATGACAAACCTTAAAAGATGTTTGCTGTAAGAGTAAGTCTTAAGAGTGAGTAGAGGTCAGCCCATCATTGCAGAGCGGGTACTGAAGGGTGAATTTTGAGGTGAGGGGCAATAATACAGTCCATCCCTTTGGCCACTCAGCTAATGATTCTGCATACCTCTGACCACCTGTTCTACACCAAACTGCTCTACTCTAAGTCTCTTCCTTCTCCACACTGGGCAGATGGATGGCTCCAGGAGCCCTGGTATACGTCACTGGCTATATTAATTGCTACTAAATTTAGTGATGGTTTCCACTGAGCATTTTGTGACCTAAAGATTAAGTTGTAAAATTAACCTCCCACAACTTATATTTGAAATAAACATAGCTATGGAGAAGAAGGGAGTAGGGGAAAATGCTTAGTATATACAAAGGGACACATGCATAAAACAAACTAAGAGAAAGTATGCAAAGCTGTTGTGGTCCTTGAGTCTATACTTGGCCATGAGGTTGTAGTTGATAGCTATGACTTCCTTCTTCAACTAGTCATTCCACATTTCTACTGCTCACAGCTAGACCCTCAGGTGGACTGTGTCCTAAGCCTTCGTTTCTGACAGCTGCAATCCTCATTTGTCCTGCCTTGTTTAGTCATTGTAATTTTTCATTAACCTTTACTGTAGGTCATGGAAGTAGTAAGGGGTGCACCAGAGAATTTGCCTGGGTTCTAGATCCAGTTGTCCTTGCCTTTATTATGTCGCAGCAGAGAAAATTCTCCTCAGTGTTAGGATACATCATTCTCAATATTAAGGTAACCTTTTTTTTTTTTCTGGATGTTGTTTCAGTGGCACAAGGAGCTCACAATGGCCAGGTGTAGTGGCATCTTCTAATTGAGTAGAACTTTTATTGACTTCTTTGCTTTCCTACTTAAGGACTAAACTCAGAAAACTAAATCAGAATTGCTCAAAGTTGCCAAGATGGGGAGCAAAGACCCTGTGAGTGGGTGTTGGGGTAATAGGAGCCATACCACTTCCACTCTTGTCGCTGGCGCTCTGGCTGTGCAGAGATAAGCACTGTGACCCGTGATCTCTGGCTCAAAATGCACCCTGCCTCCTGCGGGAGAGTCTTCAGGAAGCCATTCCCCCTTTTCGAGAGGGCAGCCACTTCCAGGTGTGCGGCAGACCAGTTATTCCCATAAACACACGAACTGATGACTGCGCCTTCTTTGCTGTGATGTTAGTTTCTTTGCTGTGATGTTAGTTCCTTGATCAGGAGCAGAGCTGTGAGGAATGGCAGGAAGCAGAGCTGAGTTGAGTGATAGTGAAAGGCATTCTGGGTGTTCCTGTAAGATGCTGCTGAGGGAGGAGTTATGGGCAAGGAAGGAAAATCCACATCCAGAACTGTGTCTATCACTATGAGGATGAATCCCCGACCCTCCCTGATGACAGGTCCAGTGTAATCAACCTACAGCAGGTGGCAGGCAGGTCCCTGCAGGAAATGGTGCCATATGGGGGATTCAATGCTTGTCTGTTATTGGAAGATTCGTCTCTCAGCAGTAGCATAGGGCATCAGCCTTCCTAATGGAAGTCCATATTGCTGAGCCTGTCTAAGGCCTCCATCCTTGCCACAGTGGCCACTCTGCTCACATTTCCATTGCTGGTTTATGCCAGTTCATTATGGGGTAATTTGTTATGCAGCAAAAGCTAACTGATACATGTTGGAGGATGCCTAATGATCAAATGTTTTCTATGCTGGGCTGGGAAATATGGACACTATCACAGTGCTTTCTGCATGTCTGTAGCCAGATGCTCAGGGCTCAAATCTCGGCTCTGCCACTTATCAACTATAGAACATTGAACAAGCCACTTAACCCTTCTTGCCTCAGTTTTCTCATCTGCTAATTATGGACAATAATAGAATCTATGACCTTGGGAGAGAAGAAGAATGAAATGGATACATAAATCTAAAAATCTTAGAATGGTGCCTGGCCCACAGCAAGTGCTCAGGAGATACTGGTCACCAACTGATAACCTCATGTTGTGGGTTCCCACTTATCCTCTCTGCAGACCTCTCTGGCCCATCTCAGCTGACTCAGAGTCCGAGGGCTGGTTGAAGAGCTTGTCCATGACTCTAACTCTGCCAGGCCACATCCTGGGCTTAGCTGGATCTCTGCCCCAGACCCTAAGCCTATCCAGCTGTGCCACTGTGGCAGGATGTCCTCTCCCTCACAAAACAGAGACTCCTTGGTTTTAAGATAAACATCTGCAATGTGCGTAGGCTCCAGGGCAGCACAGAGAGCCACACATATGTGAGGCTGTGACCATGTGGCTGTTGTTTTTCTAAACATCTTTGGGGAATGACTGCCCTCAGAACAATGTCAAAGGAATTAAAATTAGCGGCCACTACCACTGCTGTTTGACTTGCTGAGAAATTAACAAAGCAGCAAGTCGACCGCTGTAGCAGAGCCTCTGGGTCAGCTCTGAGACCGGCCTAGAGCCCCTTTTTGTCCTTCTCTCCTCAGTCTCAGGGCACAGGGCTCCTGGTTATGGTGGTTCTGGGGTGGCTTCCCTTGGGGGCCTAAGAAAGGGGGTTATGGAGGTAATCAGGGTCTCTAGGTGGGGCCGAGGTAAGTGATGTGGGAATCAGACGTGATCACTTCTTAATGAAAGTATGAGGAAAGTTGGGGTGCTCTCCCCATTTTATAGACCTGTGACCGTTGCCTCTCTAACACTGACGCTCTACATGTACCTGTATGGATAGATTGCGCCTGTCCCAAGATCTCATTTCTTGAAGGCCCATGGGAGCCTCAGGCCAAGTGGGCATAACATAGGCTGCAGGACCCCCACTCTGGCCTGACCAAAGGGGAAAAGGGGCCTGGGAGGCTTGGACCTGACCCAGATATTCAGACAGGGGCTGGACAGGGATTGGAGAGGAGGCAGCTCCCTGGAGCTCCCTCTGTGAGCAGATGTCCTGAGCAATCAAGTCTCCCTGCGGTTCTGATGATCACAGCCATCCTGCCACCCCCAGGGCCATCTTCACTCCCTGCTTATGTGAGAAGACTCCTGGCGCAGGGAAGAACTGCACGTCCCCAACCTTTCCTGTTCTCAGGGCCCATCTGGAAAGTGACAGCATTTCTTGGTATGCTCCTGCCTATGCGGGGACTTCTAGGGCTGACCCTTGTATCCTCTGCTACCCCAGCACAGGGCAGAGGCTCTGGGAGGATATGGAGAGAGCAGGTGATGGGCAGTCTGGCTGGGTGGGCCCCCCGGTTGTTCCCAGGGCCCAGGGTGCAGGCTCAGGGCCATTTGGGTGGAGAGCTCTGGAGTCCCAGAGTGAGGGACCCTGCTGGGCTCTTCCCTTTGGCCCTGCAGAAGCCTCACCCATGGGACAGAGTGTGGTGGGAGAGTCTGTTGGAGGGGTCCTCTACAGCACAGGGGCCTCTGGTTACCTGTTTAAGGGCCAATATGCCCTAAATTCTTATTACCTTCTGTCCCCAAACCCTGCCATAGTGTGACAACCCAAACAAGACCGCCCAGTAGGCATTCTGCTTACCAGAGCTGTGACCCCTTCACCTCCTCCTCCTGGGTCACCACCCCTCCTCCTCTCTATCTTCTGGGTTCTGCTCAAGGGGAGCATGGCTGATGGAATTTGATGGAATCCTCTGGAAATGGGGTTCCCTGCATGTCAAACCCTCATCTCACACTGAGACTCCCTGAGCATTTTATAGCAGGGGAGATGGGAAGGGAAAAAGTCTAGATGGACATTTATTGAGATAAATATTGAGAGTCTGAGAGGCCAACATGTTAAAAGCGCATCTGCTGGTACTATTGACACTGTGCACGCCGCCTGACAAGTGGATTTTTGTATTGCCCTGGAAGTGCCTCTGCCGAGAGAGGGGGCTCTGTTCCCCACTTCCCCTGGGATCCTGGCCTTCAGGCTGCAGGATAGTCTCTGACCCCTGTTCACTTGAGGTCGTGCTGATTCCACACACACCAATGCATGCTGCCTACTCTTCTGAAGCTGTGTGCAACTCACTCAATCAAGAATCGATTTCGCTTTATTCTCATGGGTGGAGAAGAAGGTTGAGCTTCGCTGAGCATCACTGCAGCTGCCCCAAGAGGGAGGAGCTGGAGTGGGTGGGCAGGGATCCCATGCTCTTCCTGGGGTCTGCTCACCTTCTGTGGGAAATCTCTATGTTGCCACCCAGCCAGGTTCACCTGCCCATTGCTCAAGAAGAAGCCAATACCCGGAGATGGCAGGGCAGACAGCAGAGAGTTATTTATTCTGCACAGAGCTAAGTGGGAGTATGGGAATTATGTCTCAAATCCGTCTCTCTGAGAATTGGGGAGACAGGGTTTTTAAGGGTAGTTTGATAGGCAGGGGATTAGGAAATTAGGTTTGCAAATTAGCTAAGTTTGGGGCAAAAGCAAATGTATTTTTATATATGATCAGTGAATAGTTAGAATTGAAATAAAAATACCATTTCCAATAATATAAAAATAATAAGATAAAAAGAATATAATAAAATAATAAGAAATAATAAAATAAAAAGAAAATAATAATAGTAAGATACTTAGGATAAATCTGACAAAAGGTAGAAACACTTATGCACTTAAATTATGAAATGTTGTCAAGGGAGATTGAGGAAGAACTAAATAAATGAATAAAAATACGTGGTCAGAAGACTACATTTGTTAAACTATCAGTTCTCCCTGAAGTAATCTACAGATTCAGTAAAGGCCTGTTTTATTTAGGCACCTACCTTCCCATGGTGGGTGCTGGGCAGAATCCGCCCCCCCACACCTAGCACTTTATAGGTATTGGGATAAATGGCACATAGGCACTAATGGATGCCTTGAGGTTGTGCTGAAAAAGAAAGTGTATTAATGATACAGGAAACAGCAAAAGGATTTCTCCAAGGAGATTTGGTTTGGAGAGGAGCAAAGGTGGCAGTGGTGGCTTTGAGTTTTCATTGTCATTAGAGAGTGGAGCTGGGGGAGAGGGTGTGGTAGATGCCTGCACACAGAACAGACTAGGGCCTGAGGGATTTGGAACTTCTGCAGGTGCTGAAGGGGATGCGTGCAGCTTTCTTATCAGATTGCCCAGATGCGGGGCAGAGGGGAGAAGGTGGGGACTTACCTGTCAGCGGTCTTTCTCTTTATTACAAACCCTAATCAAAATCCTATCAACTTAACTTTTTTTTTGTAGAAATTGACAAGCAGATTCTAAATTTATGGAAATGCAAAGAAACTATAAAAGCCAAAGCAACTTTGTAAAAGAAGTACTGATTCAAAGCGCTGATTTCAATTACTTGTAAGTTACAGCATTCAAGAGAGTGTGGTATTGGCATTAAAATAAGTAGATCAGTGGAACAGAATAGAAGGTCCAGAAATAGATCCCCCGAAATATGGAGAGCGGAGTTTTGTTGAAAATGGGAAGGCAATTGGGTAGAGTAAGGACAGTCTTTTATAATAGATTGTAGAACAATTGTGTAGCCATTAAATGGAACAAGCAAATAAGAAACTTTGATCCATACCTTGCACCACATACAAAAATTAACTCAGAATGGATCATAGATCAATTAGATCTAAATGTAAAACTCAAAACTACAATGAAAACATAGGAAAACACGCTTACAGCTTTGGTTTACATAGAGATTTCTTCAACAGGACACCAAAAGCATGATCTATAAAAGAACAAAATGATAAGTTGAACTTCAACAAAATAAAACATTTTGCTGCTTATAAAACTCTACTAGGAGAATAAAAAGAGAAGCTATAGCCTGGGGAAAAATATTTGTGAAGCATATATTTAGTGAAAGACTTTAATCTAGAATATGCAAAGAATTCCTAAACCTCAACAAGAAAATCCAACAAAAATAACAAATGATCTGAGCAGACACTTCATCAAAGAAGATATATAGGTGCCAAGCAAATGATATGGTGCACCACCTCCTCAGTCATTAGGGATGCAGAAATTCAAACTGCAGTGAGTTACCATGGCTGTGTATCTATTAGAATGACTAAAATTATGAAGACTGAACATATCACCTGTTGGCAGGGATGTGGAGGAAATGGAGCTCTCTCGCACTGGTGGTGAGAAAGTAAAATGGTACAACCATTTTGGAAAACACTTTGGCAGTTTCTTAAAATGTTAGATACACTTAGATGGTGTCACAATTCCATTCCTAGGAAGTTATCCAAGACAAATGGCAACATATGTCCACACAAAGACTTGTACATGAATGTGCATTGCAGCTTCGTTTGTAAAAGCCCACACTGGACACAACTCAAATGTTCATCAACCCGTGAATGGATAAAAATAATTGTGGTATATCCATACACTGGGATACTGCTCGTCTATAAAAAGGAATGGGCTACTGAACTGTGCTGTATCATAAAGGAGTCTCAAAATAATTCTTGTGAGTGAAAGAAGCCAGACATACTGAAATATTCCATTTATATAAAACTCTAGAAAATACAAACTAATTTATAGTGACAGCACATCAGTGACTAGGGTGGGGACAGGAAGTAGGGGAGAGAGATTGCTAAGGGACACGCGGGATCTTTTGGAAGTTACGGATATGATCATTATTGTGATTGTGGGCTTGGTTTCATGGGGGTATGCATATGTCAAAGTATGCAATTTTACACTTTAATATGCACAGTTTAGTGTCTGTAAATTAAGTAAAGCTGTCAAAAATAAATCACTTTCCAACACCTGTGAGTCTCTTTTGGCCTTGTGCCCAGTACACTGTAGGCACTCAACCAGTAGCTGTATACAGTAAGTGCTCATGGATGGCAGCCATTGTTGCAACCTGTAGTCTGGCCCTTTGCAGGTGGGCCTGCCTCCCCTGCCTGTCCGTGACCTCTCTGAGGACAGAAACATGACTGCTCTTTCCCCCTGTGCCAGAGCCCTGCTCCTGGCCTGATGCTCCATGGCGATATCTGCTGAATCGTTGGAAACTAACTTCCCGGAGAAGGACAGCGAGGGCACTTTGTGGTCATTGTCCAACAGCATCCAGGCCTTGAACCTCTCTGGAGCATCTGTTCACAGCACATAGGTCTCAGCAGGACACACATTTCTTGGCAGCAGAGGGATTATTTAAGGTCCCCATGAAAACAGCTGGACCTTGATTGGAATAGAACAGTTGTCACCAGTGGGGCCTGAGAGGTGTCTGAGAAGGAAGGGGACACTCGGGCTGGGTTTATTCTGGGCTTTTCAGAGATGCCTGCATTATGGCCATGTTCAGGTTATGAAGGCACCATCTGCCTTTGGCGGTGTAAAGGGACAGCCTGGAGCTCAGAGTGGGCAGGTGTTTGTAAGCATGGCTGTGACTGGATGGTAGCGTCCTTGTCCCTCTCTCCTCTCATCTCATCCTTAGAAGTTTCCTGGGAGCTGGGTGGCAAGTGGCAGATGTGAGAGGAGGTGCCCTTTTAGCAGCATCAGAAACAGACTCTCAGGGGCAGAGCTACCCAGCAGTGGGCACACAGGAGGCCTCATGGTCTGGGCAGGATGCACCAGGTGGCACAGGTGAGGTGGGTGATGGGGTGATACCGACACCCCCTCCTGGACCCTGACTGCCATGGCTGTCCTTGATTGTTCGGTCCAAAGGGAACAGTGAGGGCCACACCAGGTGTCAGTGCAGTGTCAGCACATGCAGACCAGCCCTTGAGCAGACCTCAGCCCCCATGGCTCAGTCATGGTCTATTTATAGTCACTTCTGATGTGACCTCTTGAAGCCTTGTTCTCCTTGGAGAGTGGCAATGGCGGTGGCTTTGCATACCTCATGGGGCCACTGTGCGGGTCAGGTGACTCACTCCACACAGAACCTAAGGACAGAGGCTGTGCCCAGGGAGTCTGAGTGACCACCAGCTGCCACAGTGACAATAGATGACATGTTTTTCCCCACATCCTCTCCTCTATCACCAAATGTTGGACTCTCCTTGCTGGTCCACCTCCCCCAGGGCTCTGCCATTAAGAAGGGGCTTCGCTCCACCCCCCCGACTTAGCTAGTCCCAAAATCCACACCTCGGAGGAGGGGACACAAGTTTAGTGTCTCCGGGCTTCATGTTACCCAGCCACAGGGAGTTTAGGCAAACAAACCCCCCTGGCAGTTAGGCCTGCAGAGACCAGCGTGAGGGTGTGTCCTTTCTTTCTGATCATAGTAATTATGCGTCATAGCCAAGCTGATATTTTTCTCCTTTCTCACAGTCCGGAGAGAGATGACTGCCGGTAGGAACTGTGACAGTTTAATCGGAATGTCTGAGTGAGGTCTGCTATGGAAGTAGGGAGGCGCTAGGAGAGCGTATGATACTTGCTTGTGGGGAAGGGATTCCAGGCAGAGGGAGTAGCAGGTGCAGTTGGGGAAACTGAGGCACAGAGTGGGGAATACAATGGGCTTAAAGTCACACAGTGAGGTGGTGACAGAACAGAGACCAGGATTGGAGTCCTGACCCACGACTGAGGCCTTCTTGGCTCTGCCTTAGCCCACGTGGGGCCCAGGGGAGGAGAGAAACCAGCTCACAGAGCAAACGTCTCCCTGGGCTCCAGGGGCCTGCGAACAGATTTGAACCTGAGATCACCATAGCCGGTGATGAAACCGTCAGAGGCACTCGGTGAAATGAGGACAATCAGGCCGATATCGTCTCTGGCACCAACTGGTGACACTTCCCAAATGAGTGTTGCCTGATCCCAGTTTTGGAAATGCCGCGTTCAGACATTTAAAAGTCAGTGTGATTTAGTAACGATGAACTTTCACAGACTCCGCCGGGCTCTCCCGCGAGTGTGAGTTAGGAGGCGCCAGAATGTGTTTGCTCTGCTCCGCTGACGTGATGAAATACCTTCCGGGCTCCGATGGAGAGCTTCTATCCTGGTTTGGGGACTCAGACAGGACGAGAGCAATAATTTGGGGGAGTGAGAAGTTCCGTGGGGGAATCGAGCAGGGTGAGGACATGGCTGTGAGGAGGGGGCAGTGTGTCAGCTGGGATCCATCTGGGGCAGAGGAAATGGTGTCCAGTCCAAATCTGGTCATTTGAGGAGAGTTTTAAAAAGAGACAAGAAGATGAAGGTGGGCAGAGAGGAGGGGTGGGCTTCTAGGTATCCAGCGACAGAAGGGCTCTGTGACCGTCCTTGGGCTTGCAAGGACAAAGGAGTAGCCACACCTGGAGGCTAGAGGTGGCAGAGGTGGGGTGGAGGGACCCTGTGACGGGAGTGGCAGCCCCGTGTGGGACAGTGGGGAAGGACCTGGGGGATGTACTCTGATCTCCTGCAGGGTCTCTGTTGACCAAACCCACCCAGAAGCCAGAGGGGCAGAGGAGCCCCTGGACGTGGTGCATAAGGTCAGTGCCCTGGGAGCACAGAGCAGGGGAGACAAGCACGGATCAGGGGCCTGGAGGGACACGCCGGGGACCCCAGTGCAGGGGGAGGTGCTCCCTGAGCGCAAAAGAGGAAACTCTGGAACTGACATGGGCAGGAAACCTGAGGAGAGCCGAGGAGAGGAGGTCCCAGCAGAGGGGATGCAGGCGGCTCCCACGGCCACAGGAGGGGGCCTGACTCAGATGGGCAGGGTGGAGGTGGCAGGGGGCAGGGGGGCCATAGCAAGGGCAAGCCTGGACCTGGCCATGCCAGGAGAGGAAGGACATGGCCCGAATGGGATGTATTTTTTTGGAAAAATCTCAGAACTGGGGACTCCAGGGCTTGAGCTTGAATCTGTGTGTGTGTGTGTGTGTGTGTGTGTGTGTGTGTGAAGGAATGGGGCTATGGGCTGAGCTAGGGAGCTAGGGGAGCAGCTGGTTAAAAGAGGAAGTGAGAGCTTTTTTGGACAATAAAGCTGAAGATGGCTCATAGGCCTTCAAAGGAAACTCAGAGCAGGTAGGTATAGATTTGGGTTGTCTGTGTAGACAGCAAGGGGTCATCTTTGAGAGGATGAGTCCTTTCTTTCTATTATTGTTAACTTCATTTTTGTAGAAGGACTCGTTCATTCTTAACTATTCTTAATAATAAGTATATGGATGGGTGGGGTGAGCTGCTGGTCAAAGGATACATCTCAGTTAGGTAGGAGGAGTAAGTTCCAGACATCTCTTGAATGACATGGTGATGAGGGTTAATTAAAAAAATGTGTATATACTGAGCAACCTGCTGCTCTGGACACTGTCCTGGGAGCAGAGTCTTTGCTGGATGTAGGTCAGAGGAGGCCCCAGGGGCCTGGGCTCAGGCTGAGAGAACTTGGACCCCTCCCTCGGCACTCAGTGTCCACTGGGAGATGGGGCGGGGCGTGGAGTTGGAAGAGCCGATCTCTCATCTCATCCCAAGGGCTTTGTGCTAAGTGAGCAGGACTGGTGTCTGAATCCCTCTGGGCTTAGCCTAGGGCCAGGGCCAACCCAGCCTTTCTGTCCTTAGCAATTATGAGGGGGTTTCCAGGAATCCTGCATGGGCCTAGGACCTGTTGCAGTTCTGGCCACGCCCAGACATCAAATTGTCATTGTGGGAAGGTACCAAGAGAGCCCCCTGGGGTCAGGATTTACTCACTAGGGCCCACAGCTGGATGTCTAGCTAAATGTGATAAAGATCACAAACGAGAATGGCTTACATGAAAGGCTTTTGAGGCCAAGAGAAAGATGGGCCCTGAGCAGCCAGAAGGCAACCTGCAGAGTGGAAGGCCAGTTTCAGGGAAACCGATGGTGAGCTTTTTGATTTCTGCCCAACTACAAGTAGGGGTAGAGGGCTTAGAGTCAGGACAATCCTTAGGGCTGTTGGTGTCAGAACAATCCTTAGCCCAGAATGAATAAGATAGTCAGCCTCCAGAGCTCTGCTGCCTTCATGGTTGGGACTGTGTGAGCTGCCAGGATACTTGACAATTCCATGCCTCAGTTTCCTCATATGGAAGATGATATCAAGAAAACTTCTTTTGCATATGTTATTGTGTGATGGGAGAGGGTATGTGAGGCACCCAGTTCAGCACCAAGCAGCATATATACTCTGCCATCACTCAGTACCATCATTCTCTCCTCCTCCTGCCTATCATCATCATCATCATCATCTTCTTGCCATCATCCTCCTCCATCATTCTTTTCATCATCATCATCCTCTCCATCATATCCTCCTCTCCATCATCATCCTCCTCCTCCTCTCCATCAACCTCTCCATCATTATCATTATCATCCACTCCATCACATCCTCCTCTCCATCTTCATCATCCTCCATCATCCTCTTCATCATCATCTGCCCCCCCATCATCATCCTTCTCTCCATCAACCTCTCTGTCATCATCATCATCCTCTCCATCATCATCCTCCCCATCATCATCGTTATCTGCATCATCTTCTCTGTCATTATCTTCTCTATCATCTTCTTCTCTATCATCTCTGCATCATTTTCTTCTCTGTCATCATCTTCTCCATCACCTTCTTTATCATCATCATTCTCTGCATCATCTTCTTCTCTGTCATCATCTTCTCCATCATCTTCTTCTCTATCATCATCATTCTCTGCATCATCTTCTTCTCTGTCATCATCTTCTCCATCATCTTCTTCTCTATCATCATCATTCTCTGCATCTTCATCTCTATCATCATCATTCTCTGCATCATCATCTTCTGTATCACCATCATTCTCTGCATCATCTTCTTCTCTATCATCATCTTCTCCATCATCTTCTTCTCTGTCATCATCCTTTCCTTCATCATCATCCTCTTTATCCTCCTCCTCTTCTCTATCATCATCCTCTCCATCCTCCTCCTTTCCACCACCATCATCATAATAGTGCTAGTCGTGTTAGTAACAACACCATTATTATTATTATCTATTACTGCCTCACAGACTCACAGAATTTCAAGGACCTGAGACATCTGATTAAAAGACATCTGGTGAAAATGCTGAGGCCCAGAGAGGAAAGGGTGTGCTTGGAGCCTGTGGAGCCTGGACTAGCCTTTCATGCTAGAGCCCTTTTAATGCTGCTCTGGTGCCTCTGCCCGTGGGGACCAGACCTGCACTCACCTGGCACTGTAGGCTTGCAGGTGATGCACAGAGCATGTTGATCTGAGTGGTGGAGGATTACATGGGGAAACAGAGAAGGGAAAGGGAAGCTTTTAGGCCTAAGAGGTCCCAACTGACTTTCCTGGCTGACTTGAGTCTGAATAACTCACAATGCCTGTGTAGACAACCCTGTGTCTCTGTGGTATCAGATGTACTTGGCCTTGAAGGTGGGACCAAGAGACAAACACCACCTGGGTGGGCTCCATCCACCCTGGAGCAGTGGAAGGGCCACTGAGCATAAAACCAAGAAACTATCCCAAGCCAGAACTATAATGCTTTAGCAACTCACTTGACTGATATGGTGGTTTCAGGCTCCCTGGATGCCTCTGCCCTGGGCCTGGAGGAGGGTTCCAGGTACTTGCAGCTCTGCCTGTAGGCCAGGTGTTTGCTAGGAGCATGCCCAGCCCAGGCTAGGCTGATACAAGGTGGGTACATGGAGGCGGATGGGAATGGGGAGAGGCTGGGTATGTCATAAAGAGTCTCGAATACTGGGCTAAGGCCCCCTGGGGAGACAGGAGCCCAGGGCTTATTTCTAGTCAGATTTGCCACTGGGGGTGGTTGAAGCCATATCCCATCTGCTGTGCTGGAGATCCCATGAAAGCCCCTTGAAAGTCCCTCACTCCCCAGGGGATGCGTGTGGCAGGGGCTTCCCTAACAGAGCTTCCCCCATTCCAGCCTCACCTCAGCTGAGCCACAGAACCTTGGCTGGGGTCAAACTCACCCCTTATTGTAGCCAATTAATTTCAACTTGTCATAAATTTTTCAGATTGCTAATTGATAAGAACTGGGCAGCCACTCGTGAACCTCAAAGTCAAGGGGTACAAAGAATCTACAAGGTGTCTGCCAGATTACTGTACTAAGGTGGTCCCACACTCACTGCCTGTTGTTCTGAGTTAATCACCCAGTGCCAAAGTGCATCCGTCTTAAATCTCAAGTTCTGCTCTTACAATCACTTCATGTTTATTAACACGGCTGCTGATGACATGCAATGCTGTGGATGTGACACGAGGAGGGACGTTTCCTGCACTCACAGCTGCAGGGAGGAAGGACTGACACAGATGGGGGAGGGGGACTGTCACAGCCTCCCAGGACCCTCCATTCACTCCCCAAGGTGACGTTAGGGTCACAGCCTGGAGCAGACTCAGAGGTCCTGGGGTCAGAGTTTCCAGACTGTTTCTTTCTAGCAGGGCCCGTGGCCTCAGTAAATTATAAAACCTATCTGAGTGGAGGGTTTTCTAAAATGGGGGTAATGATACTCATATTCCAGGTTGGTCTTTCCTCCTGGAATGTGAGTCAGAGTAGGAGCCAAATTCGGCAAATGTTGTGGAAGGAAGGGGTGAGTGAGAAGAAAGGGCAGGCAGGGATGCCCACCCCCCACCTGCTAAGTGTGACATTGGAGGATACTCTGGAGGTAGGGACTAGTAGGGATGGTGGCTGTTCACCAGAACATAACGCCTGGCCTGGGTCTTGAAGTGTGAGTAGGAGTCCGCTGGATGGACAAGGCAGGAGAGGGTGCTGCAGGGGCAAAGATCTGGAGCATAAACTGCACTTCACTGTGCCTGGACATAACAGAGCATCCCAGACAATGAGAGGGAGGCCGGATGGAGGATGCCGGTGCTGGAAGTGGCCAACACCCAGGCACCCTCTGGAGGGGGCAGCCCCATGGAGGGTTGTTGGAAAATTTAAATGTAATGTTTTAAAGTTCCCAGATTTTGTCTTCTGATCCTGATGTATGCAGTACTGTTATGAAACCAATATATAATCACCCACATTTTCATATGAATGACAAAACACAACTTTAGCCCAGAATGAAGGAGGGAGGAGGAGGGTGAGGAGAGGGAAGGGGAAGGAGACGCGGAAGAGGTGGGCCGGGTGCAGGCAGGGTGGTCGGAGGGACCTCACCTGTTGTGCACAATGCAAGGTACGTGTCCAATCTATTCAGAGTAGAGTACAAATGTCTTAACGCAACAGTTAGGTAAGAGAGGTGAAGGCTATTTAACCAGTTTGATGTAAGCATTCCAAATTGTACATAAAATCAGCACATTGTACCCCATAAGGCATTAATGTACACAGTTATGATTTAATAAAAGAAAATCACAAGGAAAAGAGATCTCTAGAGGGTGGGATTTAAGGGAAGCATAGGAACCTAAGGTGGGGCACAAGGTCAGGCATATCCATCACCGCCACTACCAGCACCATCTTCGGATGCTTTTCCATTGTGACCTTTGGGAAAGCTCAAGTTGTCAAAAACGTATTCACTTTCAAATTGTTAATCAGCTATAAAGTGGTGCGATTGTAAAACAAGAAATGAGACACACACCACTTGAGTCCCTTTCCCGCTCTCCCGTGTAGAAGAAACGTCTGTGGCAAGAGGGGTGTTGCCTGGTGTGATGGTTATTGACCAACAGCTAGTAGGAGTGAGGAGGAGTCACAAAGTCCCCGAGGGGGACTAGGGAGCAAAGATATCAAAAAAAAAAAATGCATTAAACAACTTCTATATGTCAAACACTGTGGTAAAAGAGAAACCATCTTGTTTCAACATCATCTCTACTGTATAGACATTAATATTCTAAAGTGGAAAGTGGTCAAATAAAGAGAAAATATGATATAGTAAATAATAATAATAGTAAAGTTCCCAGATTTTGGAGTCACCTGATTGATTGCAAATCCCGCCTCTACCAGTTTACCTGCGTGCTGTTGAGTGAGTTACTTAACCTCCCTGTGCCTCAGTCTCCTCATCTGTGAAATGGGGATAATGGAAGTGCCCCCCCCCCATTGGGCTGGGTGAAGATTAAGCCCAGGCAAAGAGC
The DNA here is from genome assembly GCA_963573935.1 of Arctocebus calabarensis. Lineage (NCBI taxonomy): Eukaryota > Metazoa > Chordata > Mammalia > Primates > Lorisidae > Arctocebus > Arctocebus calabarensis. Next base: position 61,412 of record CAUYON010008894.1, read on the forward strand.
TTCCAGCAGCACCTGGCTCCAGCAGGGTCACAGCAGCAGGTGCTAGATTCATGGTCACTGTGCACTGACGCCTGGTGTTGTCCTCTGATCCTCAGAACCGGGTGGTGGGGAGGGCAGGAGCATCAGTCACATGGAACAAACTGAGTCCCAGGAAGGTGAATTTGCTTCTTCAAAGTCATGTACTGAGCTGCTGAGTTGGGGAGCCAGGTCTGGCCCTGTCTGTCTGACTTTGAAGCCCATCTAGTGTCTGGTGCAGCGTGTGACACAGGCTGGGGCTGCCCTGCTGCCTCCCACCCCTCTGGGGGCTCCTACAGCACCAGAGATTCCTGCAGAGATGCCAGCTGCTCAGAGAATTGCTGGCAGACACTCTCCCTCCCCTCCCTCTGACTCAGCCCTCAGCTCTACACAAGGCCAAGTCTTACTCCCTTCAACAATAGACAGGGGCCTCCATCCCTGCCTTACAGAGAGGGCAGGGATAGGGCCCTATGTTAGCGCATGGGGCCGGATGCTTCCCTGTTGGTCGACGTAGCTTTTGTACACACAGAAAATCTCTAGATTCGTCTTCCAATGTTTATTCTGGAAACTGGAGCATGCAGATAAGATGAGAGTGCGACACTTGAAATGCAGAATAAATTTACACTTTCTCTAAGCCACACAGAGCCACATTTGCACAGTACAGGGAAGACGAGCAGGAAAAGGGAAAATCTACTCTCAGCCCAAGGAAGCTACTGACAGTCCTTTTTCCAACAGCAGATCCTTAGATGTGAAGATCTCAGCACCTGAGAACTCATGGGTCCAAAAGTCCTGGAGTATTGGAACCCTAAATCATAGCGTCATCACTTCATAGAGTCTTAATACCATCAAATTTCAAGTCAAAATCACAGGATTTTAGGATTTCAGGAAGCTTAATGGTCATCTTGCCAGAACTTCAATCAGCACTCAAGTTCCTTCCACCCTGTCCTGATAAGGGATTACTCAGGGCTGTGTTCTTGGGGAAGCCCTCCTTGGCCCCCCATACCAGCTCAGCCCTCGATTATCATGGTCTCTCCTAACAAGACCTTTGAGCAGTGACCAGAATACATTAAGGAGAAAGTCATTAAAAATAAAAGGTTTACAGACATAGGGAACAGCAAGTGTAAAGGTCCTGAGGCAGGATGGTGATTGCTGTGTCTGAAGAAGGGCAAGATCTGGTGTGACCTCCCTGGGCTGGGAAGACCCCTTGACTTTGGGGCACATCAGGAATAAGGCAGAGGATGCTTCCCCAGGGGTAGGTAACTTGAGGACAGGTGCTGGGCATACAGTGGGTGCCTAATAAGTGCCTGAGTATTCAGTTCAGGATTCCACATGGCAGGAGGGACCCTGACATTGGGAGAGGGGCGTGGGGTGTGAGGGGCTGACTTGAAGCCAGGTCAGAGGAAGGGCAGCTAAAGCTCCTCGGTGTTTCTTGGAGAAGGGAAGGGGGCTTCCAGGGGCTGTGGCGTGATGGTGGGCCTCACCTGGAGGCCCCGGGTTTGGCCCAGGCCCAGTGTGGGCACCATTAGGCTGTTGCTGTAGCTGAGTGAGACAAATGAGTGAGACTGTGGGGTGTTAACATGTTCTCCAGGCATGTAAGGGTGTTATAAAAAAATTCCCATTTACATGAAGAAGGGTCAATTTTTCCTCCCTCTCATTGATTTCGGCTTTTTCCTTAGTCGCATGCATGGGGTTGGAAGAGCATCCTGCCCAGAAGCTGGGGGACACTGAACTCTAAGGCTGCATGGGCTTTCTCAGGCTACTGTCCCTCTCTCACCCTCAGCGGCTGCTTCTGTACAGCTGCAACTTAATGCTGAGAGGGGGTTGAACTTGGGGCCAAGTGTGGTGCCGGCACAGAGCGGGCAGTGAAATGTGCCAGGCTGCTCTCTCTGGTAAAAGGAGCTCAGTTCTTCCTTTTAAACTCGAGACTTTTGGTTTTTTTGACTTCTAAATGTGCAGTGGGGCAGGAAGAGCAGTGAGACCATAAGCTGCGGAAACCTGTCACTCGACTCTTTCCTCTGCCCCAGACTCACTGTGGACCTTGGGGATGCTGCTGCACCTCCCTGGCCCTGCGTGGACCCTTTAGGACAGAGGAAGTCACATCTCTGCTCCAAGACCCAAGCAATGGGACCTGATGAAGCTTGGCAGTCCTTCTGAGAGAGCAGGAATGCATGAAACAGCCGGACTCCCTGGGAAGGAAGGTGGGATGAGGAGGAAGCTGCTGCCTCTGCCAAGCTGCGTGGGCCAGCACAGCAGCCCAGATGGACACACCAGGAAGGCGCCCACTTGGAAGTGCACACGGGCTCTGTTTAAAGATGCAGGAAGGATCTGCACACGTCATTCCTGAACACGTGTGTGCAAACTGAATCGCATCACCTGCTCTCTGCATCCTTTAATTGCAAAATCAGAAAATGTTTAACTGTCAGCTTGTGGCTGAAGGAAGGAAAGGCAGAGCCCAGGTTAGCTTTGCAGACTGTTTGGTGGTGGCCAGAGTGAGGGGGCTGCTGAGGCCCAACCTGCTGTGGGGCTCAGATGAGTCATTGGCCCTCTCCGGATACGCGTCACAGCCACACAGTGATGGAGTTGGACGTAGATGTCCTCTGTCTTAGTTGGGACTTTCATAATCAGTCCCCGAAGCAGGGTATGGGGTCACTGGTGGTTTATGGGCGGGTGACTTCAGGAAGCAAACACAGGGAGCAGAGAGAGAGCGCCTGGGAGAGAGAAAGGTCGAGAAGGCTGCTTCAAGGAGCGGATGCTGCTGTGGGCAACTGGACTCCACGGAAGCGTGAGCGATGGCCTTCAACTGTTTCCTGCCCCTTGGGGTTCAGGGCACTGCCAGACAAGCAGGCTTTCTCCTCGGGAAGCTGGGAGGCTTCTTGGGAACTGTCCACCACAGCTGCAGTGGGAACAGGTGTGTCTCGAGGGGCTGTGGGTGGTGTCAGGACACTGCCGAATCTCCCTAGCCTCTCGGATTCTCACAGCTCTCCAGGCTACTCAACTCTGGGCGCTGTCCCCAGAGCTGTGCGGATCCTCAAGGCAGGGCTTTGTGTTCGGTCCATCTTGTTCATTGCGGCATTTCTGCTGTCTAAAGCAGGGCCTCTCAATATGCAGCTGGTGGAATAAATGGGCTGCCCTGGGAGCACCTTTCCTGAGCCAGGCACTGGGGCTGTGGTGCCGAATCAGGCATGGTCCCTGCCCTCAGCAGCGTTGGCACAGGAAGAAGGTGGACAGTAATCGTGGGACTGCAGCAGCAATGTACGAGGCGCCGCTCACCCAGGCTCTCCCGCACCCATGGTGCTTTGCCCTTGCTACCGTATTTCAGCCTCCAGAGGCTCCTGGTCATGTCTTTCTCAAAGCTCAGGGGGATGAAATGACTTGCCCAAGTTCTCCCAACTGGCATGGAGTGGAGGTGGGATTTGAACTCAGGGCTGTTGGCCCCAAGAAGGCCAGCTCTGCCTCACTCTAACAGCAGCTCAAACATGAAAGACCAAACAGGTCTGGGAGAGACACCTCCAGTGGCAGGACTCATGAAGTGAGATAGGGGAGGTGAGTTCGGAACGGTCTCCCCAGTTGAACCAGGGACGGCTTCTGGACACAGGAGATCAGCTGTCCCGGCAGAGGCCACGTTAGTGCAAGGCCAGCAAGTGGGCAGGTCAGAGTTCAGAATAGTGAAGGGGAGAGGCAGGCAGTGCGGTGTCAGGGCAGGGCCCCCTCCCACAGGGCTACAGGGGTACAAACTGAGTCACTGCTGACAGGAGACCACGCAGTTAGAACCTTCCCAGGGCTAAGCAGGGGAGTTCTCGTGATGCCACTGCCTGAAGGAGGGACGGGGGGCTAAACACCTGCCCCTATCTCCTGCTAGGACATTGCTGCTGCATTTTGGGCAGTGGACATGGCATGGGCAACGGTGTGACGGGAAGAGACAGCACAGAGCTTGTTAGTGTGGCTGGGGCACAAAGTGCAAACTTGAGGTGGGGGGATGGGAAGCAGCTCCTAAGCTCCTCCCCTCCTCCCAGCTTATGATTGAACCCACTCGTTTACCTTTGTTCTGGTCTATGCAATCCCCAAGGGCATGGCCAAGGTTTTCAGTTCAGGGCCATGGGTGAATCCAGAGTCTTTGTCTGGATCATGAGACCCTTGTGCTCTGGTTTTGCTAATCCTCAGCTTCACATACCCTGCTTTGGTTTCTCCAGCTTGGCAGTTAGAGTGAGCGATAGTGAAAAATGCCACGGTCTGGAGTTTGTTAGACCTGGGTTCAAATCCTGACTCAGCCTCTTAGCTTTGTGACACTGGACACCTCTTTGTGCCTCACTTTTCCTCATCTGCAAAATATAAATAGTATCTCTACATGGGGTTGTTATGAATGTTAAATTAGCTCATACATGCGAAGCACTTTGCATGGTGCCAGGCATGTAGCTCAATAAACAGGAGCCTTTATTACCCTCTAATCTTTCACTATGTATATAATAAATTTTATGGGGATCATAAATGAGGATCATAAATTTAATGGGGATCATACTTTTTAGTTGCTTTTACTTTCACTATTATATCAGGAACATTTTTTCCTGTTATTAGAAAATCCTCAAAAACATTATGTTAATAACTTTATAATGGACTGACATTTAGACACATCAAAATTTCTATCTTATCTCCTTTAGGATCAATATTAGGGAGTTACAATGTTTCCTTCTTGTACTACAGACTTTCATCAATATCTTGGGGCATTATTTTTGCCTGAATCTTTGATACTTTCTTTGGGACAGATTCCTAAAAGGGAATCATTGAATCAAAGGATGTAAATATGTTTAAAATTGATGATCTTTATTACTTACTCACTTTCCTGAAACATTTGCCTGATTCACAGACCCCCCAGCAGCTCTGCATGAGAATGCCTGTTTCACCATACATTTGCCAGCATTAAGTATTACTATTTTATTTGTTTTTAACTGATTTGCTTGGTCCCAAGTGCTACTTTGTTGTGCCATTGGCAATGGATCCTTGACATGTGGCTCCTGTTTTTTAGCAACTTGATAATAAAATCAAATTCTGGCCTTTGCAGGGAGTTGCTTGATAAAGGACAAGGACCAATTGGGCATGGAGCTGGTCCCATCTCTGCTCTTACTTGCTGTGTGCCACAGGCATGTCTCTCCTCCACCTCTAGGCCATTTGTTGCAATAACCTCCCAGCTGGATCTCCTTCTCTCAAGCCCATCTGATGCCTGGAACAATCCCTGACACACAGTAGGTGTTCAATGAATATTTGTTAAAGCCTAGACTACCAAAGTGTTCTTTGAAAAAGACAAGTTGGCTTGTAATTCTGCTTACACCTTTTGCTAGGGCTCTCCATAACATATGTTTGTTTTCTTTCTCTCTCTTCACTGAACATCATGCAGGTGCAGTGGGTCAAGGTGGTAAAGGACCCAGACTCTGAAGTCAGGCAGCCTGGTTATGAATCTTGCCTCCAGAACGTAGTAGTTGTGTGCACTTTCTGTGTCTCAATTTCTTATTCTGTAGAATCGGAGCAACGATGATTGCTGCATAGGGTTGCACTGAAGAGTAAATAAATGAATGAACATGTGAGTATTTAGAGCAAACCTAGACACAGCTATCCACTATGTAAGTGCTTGCTAGGTTATTTATTATTATTATTATTTCTATTCCAAAGTGGATTTGAGATGACACAGCCCATGTCCAGGCTCAGGGACTCAGATGCTATAGGCAGGTGGTTGAGGTGTCCAGAACTTATCCTTATGTAGATCTCCTCATCTTCTGGGCACATGTGGATTACACTTCCTTTCTTCTTTGAAATTATTTGAGGTCATGTGATTATTTCTTGCCAAATGGCTGTGAGCATCGAGGCCACACATCACTTTTGTTCTTTAGTGTTTAGTTGGCAGTGTGACACCCACCAGTTCTCTCATTCCCTGCCCTGGGGATCATGGAAGAGACTTTTTTTATTTTTCAGATGGTGGAGCTTAGGGAATTTCACCCTAAAATATGACTCCTTGATATAACGGAGTATTTAACTCAAAATACTCTTGTGAGAGATCAATGGGCCCGTAAAAGGGGCTTTCCCTCTATCTGCATAATCAGATGGACACATCAGAAGAATAATTGGAACCATGAAAAGACCAATGACTTCCCTTCCCTTCCCTGCTGTCTTACTATATTGCAGAAAAGAGAATCAAGAGGATCTGGACCATTTTAAATACAATACCTGAATCTTTTGGTTAGTTTAATTTGCAAAGAGAATCATTTAAAAGTAAATCTGTTTCTCCATCCATTCATATACTCCCTAGCAACCACTTAGTGTCCATGAACAGAATTACCTATATTCCTCATATCCCCTCCCATCTTAAAGGGGAGTATAAAAATATCTGGACCCCACGGGGATATCGGGTAGTCACTCTGTGACCTCCCTGTACACACAGCCTTTTCCTCTTATTGTCAATTGACCTCAATTGTGAATTGATCTTTCAGCAAACTTTCAGAGGAAAAGGGAAAATTTCCCCTCACTCCTACAAGCCACAAGATTTAAGTAGCCTGGATCACTAAGTCCCCACATGGAAGAGCCATCTGGACCCAAAGGGAGCTAGATGTAAGTACCATACCTGCCCTGCACCTGGGCAGACCTGGGTTTGAGCCCTGGCTCTCATTTTTTAGCTGGGCACTCTTGGGAAATTCCTCGACCTCTCTGATCCTCAGTCTTATATCTGTCACGTATTGTTTTCTATAATATGTCTAAGGTGATTGTGACTCTTTTGGGCATAAGAGACAGGAACTCAATATAAACTCAGTTCATAATAAAAGGGTTGGCTTCAGGTATGGATGGATCTGGGTCTTAAATAGGGTTATCAGGCTAGGGTCCCTCTGCTTCTCTCTGTGGTAGCTTGAACCTACATCAGCCTTCCTCTTCTTGGTGGTCCCCCAAGCCCCAGATGGACCCTCTTACCATTTCAACTTCACAAGCAAGAAAGATATTCTCATTTCTGGGAGTTCTAAACAAGGCTCTGGAATTGGGTCTTACGGAACAAATTTGAGTCAGGAGGAACTTCTGAACCCAGTAGGTCCTGTTTTAGGAAGAGGCTCTGAGAGCACCCCACCTCTCACCCTACACCCCTGTAAGCTGCAGCTTTGCTAGTCTCCAGCCCAGCTGTGAGATGGCGGGAGGGGAGCCCCGCCCTGCCCTGCCTGGGGCTGATGGATTCTCCCTTCACTCTGCTGTCCTTGCAGCAATTTCCTCCGCGCATCCTGAGCTGGTGCACAGCTCATTTGTTCCCTAATGGGCACCTCTGACAAGGCTGGTCTTGGAGAACACAGTATTCCATCGTCTCTGACACTTGCCTCTGCAGATTTTCTCTAAAAGGGACAGTTTCCATTTCATGCCATCCTTAGAACATGGGCGGATTTTACGTTTTACAGATGAAGTAGAGTCACCTGGAAAATCTGAAGATTTCAGATTTTCCAAACTGGGGACAAGCAAGAGATGACTCCTTTCTGAGACTTGGTTTCCTCATGCGACCTTCCTCATGAGACTGTTGTGAATATTCCCTGAGACAGAGAACGTGGAGCTGGCGTGGTGCCTGGCCACACGAGACCAGTCACCAACGCCGCTGTCAATGGCTGCGGCATTAGCAGGTACCTACATGGCAGTTGGATTCTCATCCGTTCCCCTGGGTTTAGTTTTCCCGAGATCACCTGCCGTCCACATCCAGCACCAGAGGCAGAGTCAGGGCTAATATCAGAGAAGAAGCAGCCCACACTCCCTGCACTGTGTCTGCAGCCTTCTCTAGCTTTGGGGAGCACCAGAGGTCCCAGAACATGCTCCGAGATCTCACCACTGTTCAGGTGCATAATCCTGGACAGGGAGGCCCTGGAGTCCCCAGGGGCCAGGGGGACAGTTGGCAGAGGGGCTGCATGATTCTGCTTCCTCCTCCACACCTCAAGGACCCTTTGTCCCCTCCTACCTCAGTGCAGCCCACATCCCCCTTTGAGGGGCTGTGATGGATCAATTCACAGGATTAGATGTTCGCTCCTCAGAAATCCAGGTCCCAGTCCTTCTGGGTTCACAAAGTAAAGCTCCTTCCACTTGCTGGGCCTCCTTGGCAAGGCACGGTGTGGGGGCTTCCTATGACCTCCCAAGCACTCAGGCACTGGGGGGCAGTGAGGATGCCTGTTCACAGATGAGGACACGGTGCCCACAGAGGACTGAGGAGGGGCCTGCGGTCTCTCAGAGAAACTACATTGCAAAGTTGTCCCCACTGGACTGTCCAGCTACCTTGCCTTCCCCTTTCTCTGGGGAATTGCAAGGAAGCCAACAAATACTCCTTGTCTTTGGAGGAAAAAGGGGGGTGTGCACCAGCACACATGTTTTATTTGCTGGTTGAGAAAATAGTGCCAGGCCTAGAAAGAGCCATAGAGGAAGCCAGCTTGTCATTCCTGCTGTGCCACCTCCATCTTTGAGCCCCCACCCTCTCAAGCACCCCCTTTTCCCTCTATCATCACTCACTGAGCTGCTGTTGAAGATTCTGGGCAGGGCAGCTGGGCAGGATGGTGGATGCACCATCTGTGGCCAGGGACAGCCAAGATTCATTATGTCTCCTCAAAGCTGGTTTGGGGGGACAGTGGGGGTGGGTGGGCTGCATGAGGAAGGAGGAGAGTGGGAATAGCAAGTGGGGCGGGGGCAGGGAGAGCCCCTGGGGACCTACAGAGCACAGCCTCCAGAAGAGGCCTCAAGATGCAGAGGTGGAGACGGAAGCCATCTCGGCCCTCCCTTCGGGCGGCTGTAACGGACACATGGCCAGTCTGTCTCCTCATCGCTCTGCTGGGATTAGATCTGCAAACCCTCACTTTGAGCATTCCCTAGAGAGTAGGGTGTGGGATCTAGACCCTTTGGCCTGCCCTGGGACCCTGTGCCAGTGGGTTGGGAGGACTTCTTGGGATAAGGCAGGCCTTAAACAATTCTAGATCCAGAGGTGGGGCCCAGGCCTCAGCATTCCTGAAAAGCCCCTAGGAGATTCTGAAGCAGAAAGGGGCCTGGGAACCACTGAGCTACATCAGCCAGCTCACTCACAGATGGAGAAGGTCCTTCCAGCTGGCAGTCTGTGAGAAACTGTGCGACATGCTGGCTAAGGGCCAGGGCTCAACAGCTGTGGGCTTGAATCCCAAGTCAACCTCTCACCAGCTGTGTGACCTTGGGAAGGGCCTGTACCTCTCTGAGCTTCTCCTCTGGGGACGGAGGGTGGTCATGGTACCTGTAGCACAGGGATGTGAGAGGATGCATTGGGCTAGTGACTGCACAGTGCTCCCCCAGAGCTGGGCACACAGGGCGACTGTCATTGTGCTCCGGTCACATGGACTCAGCTCTGTGTGAGGGTCCCCTTCTGAAGGCTGTGCTCTGTAGGACCCCAGTGGCTCTCCCTGTCCCTACCCCACATGCTATTCCCACTTTGTCTCCTCTCCCTTGGGGGGGAGGAGCAGCTCCCCTTCTCCTCCCCCACCCCTCCCTTTCTTCTCCCATTTAACAAACAGCTTCACTTAAAAAGCCATCTGGGGGATGGATGGCACAAGGCACATTTTGCAGAATAAGTTTCCAGGGAGAAGAGCCAAGAAATTAAAGGCACAGCACTTACGATTCCAATCTCATTAGGCCCCATAACTCTGACTTTCAGAGATTGTGTGTCTGAATTGTAAATTCATCCCTCAGTCACTCCACTGCCTTGTGTGTTCTGGGCTTGGGTCTCTGCTTTCTATTCCTACAGGAGTTCTGGGTGAAAATTTTCTTTCTGTAGGGTCTCCCCAGGCAGATTTGGGAAAAACAGGTAGATGCCCTGAGAAGGAGAGATGTGTCCAAAGTTGGGATGGATGGGTGGCCCTGGATAATGGGTAATGAGCTCCCCATCATTGGGGGTGTGCACCGGGGATAGGTGAGCATCAGCAGAGAGGCTGAGAGCACAAGCTTCAGAGGCCGAGAGGTCTGGGCAGAGTTCTGACTACACTGATAACAAGGGTGTCTGGCCTTTTTGTGCTGTGGTAGCAGAATACACAGACTGAGTAATTTACAAAGAATGGAAATTTATTTCCTCAGGTGCTTAGAGGTTTGGAATTCCAAGACCAGACCTCGGGCATCCAGGGAAGGCCTTCTGGTTATGAACTCACATGGCAGGTGTAGAAGGACAAAAAGAGACTCACTCTGTCAAGCCTCCTTATGAGGGCACTCATCCCAATCACAAGGGAGGACCCTTTGTGATTTGACCACCTCTCAAAGGCACCCTTTTAACTGTAGCATTTCATCCCTGGCCTCCCCCAAATTCATGTTCTTTTCATGAAACAAATTGGTTTATTTCACACTAATAGTTCCCAAAGGTCTTAACTCATTCCAGCACCAACCTTTTTCATTACCAACATTACTATCTTTACCATTACTATCACCACCATTATCACCATTACCATCACCATTATCACGACCATCATCATCACCATTACATCATCATCATCACTCATTACCACCACTATCATCAACGTTATCATCATCATCAACCATTAACATTACTATCATCACCATTATCATCATCACTCATTACCATTGCCATCACCACCATTATCATCACCATCACTATCATTACTATTATCATCATCACCACCGTAATCACCATTATCATCATCATTCATCACCATTATCATCACTATCATTATCACTATTATCACATACCATCATCATCACCAGCACCACCACCATTATTATCACCACCCTCATCCTGCCCTTTCTGACATCACCCACACTGACCCTCAGTCTCCTAAGCTTTCTCCCCTCAGAGACAATGCTTGCCTTGCTCTCACCCCCTCTCTTAGACTTTTTCCACCTGAGATCTGAGGGGGGAAAAAAAATCTGTGCTCTCTGTTTCCATACTTTATAATTTGTAAATATTTATATCCCCTGTAGCTTTCAGCCTAGAGTTTTCCCTAAGTAAATATTGATGCTACAGGGAAGGAGACTAGGCTTTAGCCAACACATCCTGGGGCTGCTGGGGAGCTGGACCTTGAGGCCACCTCTGACAACAACAGGGCAGAGAGCTGAGACGTGCCTGGCCAGGGACTCCGTTTCACTCCTGCCGCAGTCTGCTCAGGCTGCCTGAACAAAACCTCACAGATTGGGAGGCTCAAACAGAGGAGGTTTATTTCCTTACAGCTCTGGATGCTGGAAGGTTGAGATCAAGTGGGAGCAGGTTCGGTTTCTCCTGGGGCCTCTCTCCTTGGCTTGTGTGCCCTTGAATGGCCTTTCCTCAATGTGCACACCCCTGGTGACTCTTCTTCTTGTAAGAACCAGAATCCTACTGAATCTGGACCCCATCCTTGTGACTTGGGTAACTTTAATTACCTCTATGAACACCTTATCTCCAAATACAGTCACGCTGAGGGTCTGGCATTCGACAAATAAATGTTGCGGGGACAAGTCCGTCTACAAGCAGTCACTACCAAAGTGTTGAGACGGACTGTGTTATGGCCCATTATTTCACTTCCAAGAAACACAGCCGATAACATCCTTTCTGATTCACTCGTGCAGGTTTCACCTTGCTCGGCTTATCTGTCTCGCTGGAAGGGCTTCATTTCTTTCTGTCTGCATGGATTTTACTCTTCATGATTTCTGTGTATCTCAAACCTTTTGTAATGGCCCCATAGCATCATATTCACCACCATTATTCATCATTGTCATTGTCCCCCTTAATATCATCAATAATTTCATTACTATCATCATTACCACTGTTGTCATCATCACTGTCATTATCACCACTACTACCTAACATGTATTAAAAACTTCCTTAACGATGAACACAGCACTTGACATGGACACCTCCCCATTTAGCCCTCTTGACAACTGGTGAGACAGGTAGATCCATTGTCCCCATTTCATGTATGAGAAAACTGAGGCACAGAGAGGATAAGACATTTTCTTTTTTTTTTTTTTTGAGACAGAGCCTCAAGAGAGAGGCTGTCACCCTGGAGAGAGTGCTGTGGCATCACAGCTCACAGCAACCTCCAGTTCCTGGGCTCAAGCGAGTCTCTTGCCTCTGCCTCCCAAGTAGCTGGGACTACAGGCGCTTGCCACGACGCCCGGCCATTTTTTGGTTGCAGCCGTCATTGTTGTTTGGCGGGCCCGGGGGCTGGATTCGAACCCGCCAGCTCAGGTGTATGTGGTTGGCGCCCTAGCCTGTTGAGCCACAGGCGCCGAACCAGGATAAGACATTTTCCCAGGGTTCTGTGGCAAGTAAGAGGGGAGCTGGGATTCACGCCCATCCTGTTAACCGCTGTCTCTGGCATGGTGAGAAAGTTCTTTTCTGTGTCTAACTTCTTACTCTTCCTGCTGCAGCAAGAGTCGGGTTCCTGTTTCTGACCTCTGGGCAGAATCGCGACAGGGGTTCCAGGGCTCCTCCTGGTGCTGCCTTCCCTTCATCTCTTCTCCTCCCACACACCCTCCCTGGGGGCTTTCTTCATTCCTGAGATTTCAATTATCACCTCCCTGTTGGTAATTCCCAAAGTTCTCATACCCTAGCACACTTGCATCTGGGCATTCAAACAGGGATCCTGTGAGCAACTTCTCGGAGCTGGGGGCTTTGCTGGTTTAGTGCACCCAGCAGCCGGCAAGGCAGGCCTGACTCCCACATGTAGCTGGGAACCAGGGTCCAGAGTGGGGGCTGGCAAGCCAAGGTCACACAAGGGCGGAGCCAGGGGATGGGCTGCTCCCATCTGCTCTCAGAGTCTGGGTCCGCCCTCCCTGTATCCACGCCTCTGGGCTCTGTACCCTGGATGGGGCTCTGACATCCTCTAGCACAGGATGCTCTGAGGAAACAGAGGCCCAGAGTGGGGTCACCCAGTGCTCACCTCCAGGTTCAAATCTTGGTCTGTCTCACTCTGAAGCCCCTGCTCCTCAACTGTGTGCTTCAGTACTGACCTGCTCCTTCCCTGTCTGGTGGCCTCCATCCCACGCTGCTGCCATTTCCACGTGGAAGAAAAATACACTCTTGGTCCAAGGGCCAAATCAAGGGCCACTTCCCCTAGGAAGACTTCCCTGATCTCCCCTCCAAAGCACCCCCATCCCTAGGCAGAGTCCCTAGTGAAACTTCAATTCCTCACGTACCTAGGACATGGCCACCTGTCCTTCTCCCTCTCTAGATGATAGGGTGACTGAGACAGAGAGGGCGGCCACACTCTGGCAGAGCTGCAGATGTGGGGGGAGGAGACGGGTTTGGGTTTGAGAGGCGGAGGGGCTGCAGCTCAGAGGCAGCACGTGACGTGCAGGAACTACTTGTGGCTCTCCATCTCTGGGCAGATGATCTCTTCCTCCGATGAGGAAGCTGAGGCTCAGGGAAGTGAACAGACATGATCAAGGTCACACCGCTGGTGGGCAGCTGAGCCAGGCTGGGCTGGTTTTGGATCTGGGCACGTGAACTGCTGGTTCACCTGTCTGCCCCAGGGAATCAGGGAACGAAAGGGGTATTTCCTTGCCCTGCCCGTCGGCCACAGGGAGCTCTGGCTGCGGTGGAAATAATAGAAGGATGTTTCCTGAGCTCACCCCTGCTTTCATCTTTTTGTTTCCCCTCTCTGCCCATGTGGACAGTGGCCATTATTCTGACCCTTAATTCCGGTCAGATAGCTGAGGAGGACAGCCGCTAAGAGGGAACAGCCAATGGGACATGGGAGGGAGGCCCAGGAGTCTGCAGAGCCCTTTGCACTATGACCCCCTTGGTCCTTACCCATGAGAGCAGCCACAGCTCATTGCAGGAGAGGGGACGGGGCCAGCCAGTCTTGCCAGTGACCATGGCTGCCCACTGTGTATGAACCCTTGGGGAACTTGAACTGTGGGAGTGACCTGGTCACCAGTGAGTGAACAGGAGATCCAGCACATGGAGTCAGGGGACTTGGGGGTCTCAGTGACACTGCAAATGTTCGTGCTATACCTTCCTCCTGTGACACAACCAGGCCAGGCTCTGTCCCTGCAGAGGCAGGTGACATTCTCTGATAATCAGCTTGCCCATCATCCCTTAATTTTCCCAAATGGGAAGGGCCCTCTGTCCTGAGTAGGGCAGGGGAGGACACAGCAGGTGGGAGATCCGAGGGGCAGGGAAGTGGAAGCTGTGCTTGGAGCGGTGATGACAGAGAAGTGCAGGAAAACAAGCTGCGTCTTTATGTGTGTGTTTATTTGTTTTAACTCTGATGGATTTCTGAGTTAGTCCATTTGTGTGGCTGTAACGAGATCTCTCAGCCTGGGTAATACATAAAGAATAGAAATTTGTTCCTTAAGGTTCTGGAGCCCGGGATGTCCAAGATTAAGGCGCCTGCAGATTTGGTGTCTGGGGAGCCCTCTGCTTCCCAGACCATGTCCTCTTGCTGCATCCCCTGGAGGGGACAAATCCCATGTCCTCCTGAAGGGTTGGAAGGGGGGAGGCAGCTCTGAAGTCTCTTTAATAAGGGTATCAATTCCATTCCCCAGTGGGAGCCCTGTGACCCAATAATCACCTCCCAGAGGCTCCGCCTTCTAATAGAGGGACAAAAACATTCAAAGCAGAGCAATTTCCGAGTCTGCTGAGGCTTCTGGCATCAGGAGGGAAGAGGCAGAGTGAAGCCGGAGCTGGGGTGTGGCTGCCGGGTGGTGGGGAGGAGGTGGGGAAGAGCTACAGCTCATATGCAGCCCCTACCAGCCCATGCAGCCCTGACAGCCCAGTGGGGAGGGCCTGGGGGTTCTACAGGGGATGGGCATTTATCGAGCACCTGTTGTGTGCCAGGCCCTGTAGAGGCAGCAGAAAACAAGGGAGGCTGCCCTGTCCTCATGGAGTGCAGGAGACGGGATATTCTCTGCCCTCCTCCTATTGTCCACTCACACTAACTGGACTCCACCTTGGCCTCCACCTGTCCCCAAACCCAGCCTAGTGTTGATTTGAGGGCATGCCTTGTCCTAGAACAGTGGTTCTCAGCCTTCCTAATGCCATGACCCTTTAATACAGTTCCTGTGGGTCACAACCCACAGGTTGAGAGCCGCTGTCTTAGAAGGAGCTGAGTTCCAGTCCCTGCTCTGTAGTTCTGTGCTGTGTGCCCTCAGGCAAATATCTTTACCTCTCTGGACCTGAGGAGGCAACAGATTGAGAGATCTGCCTCCCTGAACCTGTGCCCCTCACTCCTCCAATGCTGGTTGACTTCACTCCCTGTAGGAGGGGACCTGGAAACGGTGAGCATTGTTTCCCCTCATCTTCACTATAGCCATTAGTTACAACAGATGAGACCAACACTTGAGTCGCTCTGGCCTTTGGCAGAGGAAGCGCCTCTCCCGTTCCCTGCCTGTGGCTGGAGATGTGGCTTCACGCTGCCCTCATCTGCAGGTTGGAGGGGCATGGGTTGCCCCTGCACAGCCTCTACCAGTGCGCATCATTGACCCCGACAAAGTACAAACTTTGAGCCTTGAACGGAGATCAAGTGCAGTGGGCTTGTGTGTGTGTGGGCTCAGCTGCAAGCTACCCTGCAGAGGGTAGGAAAGGACAGGACCAAGCCTGGAAGGAGGACAGAGGGGAACTGGCTCTCAGTCACTCTCTGAGGGGCTGCTGGAGGGCACCATGAGCACCCATGCTGGGGGTCTCCGGAGGGAGCGTCTTGAGCCCTGATGCTCACACCCCATGACTGTGCAGTGCAGTAAGTGGGAAACTGTGCCTTGTACCAAGTCACTGTCATCACAAAATAAATGACCATACTTGCTCGGGTACGTGGGCTGACACCAGCCCAGGGCAGGTGGAGTCTGGAAGGCTCAACCCTGAGAAGGAGGCTCCCCAGTCCTGGGGGCTTCCAAGCCGTGTTGGTGTCCTCTGAGCGCCAGGAATGGGGAGGACAGTGAGGAGCAGCAGGAGGACAGCAGCCTGCGGGTCTCCCAGCATCGGGGGCTGAGGAGGCGCTAGTTCCTGCTTCTTTGTCTCCTGCCATCTCACTGGACAGACACTCAGTGTGCACCTGTCCTGTGCCAGGTACTGAGAGTGAAGCGGGTTTACTGTGCCCTGGTCACCAACTTGTTTAATCTGGTGGGACAGAGTGCACCCCCCACACAACAAATTTCATGAAATGGCTCCTTACTTACAGACAGGCAGCAAGGGGCAATGTAAGCCCAGGATTCACTGTGAGCTGGCCCGCAAGGCTCAGCACATCTGCCCAGTGTGGCTGAAATCTCAACTGCGTGTGCCCCGCTTGCAACACAGCTGAGGTTGTGCCCTGTTTGCAACACAGCTGAAACAGCCTGGTTTTGTTCCCTGGAGTGACAGGATTTGCTGGGATAGAGCAACGAAAAACATCCTGTTTTAGGGGGACTGGAGCAGAGCCCGACTGTTCTGGCAGTTCCTTGTGTCTTTCAGGATGTTGTATTTCCAGCACACTCTGCGGTTCTTCTTCTTCTTCTTCTTTTTTTTTTTAGACAGAAGCCTTTCTGTTGTTCAGGGTAGACTATTTGTGGCATCATATCTCACAGCAACCACAAACTCCTGGGCTCAAATGATCCTCTAGAGGCTACAGGTGCCCAGTCTCACTCTTGCTCTGGTTGGTCTTGAACTCCTGAGCTCAAGCAATCCACTTGCCTTGGCCTCCTAGAATGCTAGGATTGTAAGTGCCAGCCACCTTCCCCAGCCTCTGCAGTTATTCTTTAAAATGAGGATAGGGGGTGGATACTGGGTTGGTCCAAGGTCACCCAGAGAACTGTCTTGCACCGAGCCTGCTGCTGAGGACAGAAATATGACTGAATCAGACCCAGCACCTGCCACCATGGAAATGATGGTTCATTGAGGGTCAAAGACGACCCCAACACAACAGGGAAATCCCAGATGGGAACTGCAGGAGAGGGTCGTGGCATTATGGGGATGGATATTTAGGGGTGGAGGTCAGGTGTCACTGAGGCTTTCTGCCTGCATGCTCTTCTTCTTCCTTAATCATCATCACCGCCATTGTCATGGTTAATTTAATGTGTCAACCTGGCTTGATCATGGAGCTCAGATATTTGGTCAAACACTGCTCTGAATGTTGCTGGGAAGGTACTTATTGGATGAGATTAACACTTAAAACAGTAGGCTATGAGTAAAGCAGATTACCTCCATAATGGGGTGGGCCTCACTATTGAAGGCTGTAAGAGACGAAAAGACTGATTTGAGTCCCCCAAAGAGGGAATTCTGCCATTAGATGCTCTTCAGACATGTGGCAACACCAGCTCTTCCTGGGCCTCCAGTCTACTGACTTGACCTGGAGGTTTTAGACTTTTTGGCCTTCATGATCACAAGAGCCAGTACCTTAAAATCTCTCCATATCTATTTAAAAGCTCTGTCTCCAAATATCTATGTAAAGGCTTCTGTTCCCCGCAGAACGCTGACTTCACAGCCATCACCCCACAATTCCTATCACCATCATACCCATCACTACCACTGTTACCATCACCATCTTCATCACCAATATCATAATTATCATCACGATTCTACCACGACCTCCATCATCATCACCAACACCATCACCCCCCGTGGAGTCCCCGTGGACCCCAGGCTTCGTACAGCCTGAGGTGGTTTGCAGTAAGATTGAGTTACCTGCAGTTCCCCCAATGACTCTACCCTTCACAGAAGAGGAGACCAGGACAGAGAGGTGAAGGACGTGCCCAAGTCCCTGTTTGAGAAATGGCGGCCCCAGAGGAGGACCCAGGTCTCTGCACCCCAACACAGTGCTCCTTCCACTATGGTCACCCTCTGGGAGTTCCACAAATGTTGGCCACCACAACAGCCTCACCTCAGGAGGAGTGTGGTGTGATGGCTGGGGATCAGGACTCAGGATCGGGACTCAGGCTTGGGGTTCCC
>CAUYON010008895.1:0-28023 GCA_963573935.1 Arctocebus calabarensis
GGATGCTGGATATTGTCAAAAGCTTTTTCTGCATCAATTGAGAGAATCATATGGTCTTTATTTTTTAATTTGTTTATGTGCTGGATTACATTTATAGATTTACGTATATTGAACCAGCCTTGAGACCCTGGGATAAAGCCCACTGGGTCATGTTGTATAATTTGTTTGATGTGTTGCTGGATTCTGTTTTTTTAGTATCTTGTTAAATATTTTTGCATCAATATTCATTAGTGATATCGGTCTATAGTTTTCTTTTCTTGTTGGGTCTCTCCCTGGTTTAGGGATCAAGGTGATATTGGCTTCATAGAATGTGTTGGGCTGTATTCCTTCTTTTTCTATATTTTGGAAGAGGTTGAGTAATATAGGTATTAGTTCTTCTTTAAAGGTTTGGTAGAATTCTGACGTGAAGCCATCTGGTCTTGGGCTTTTCTTTTTAGGGAGATTTTGTATAGTTGATTCTATTTCAGAACTTGATATAGTCCTGTTCAACATTTCTAC
This sequence comes from Arctocebus calabarensis, assembly GCA_963573935.1. Classification (NCBI taxonomy): domain Eukaryota; kingdom Metazoa; phylum Chordata; class Mammalia; order Primates; family Lorisidae; genus Arctocebus; species Arctocebus calabarensis. Next base: position 499 of record CAUYON010008895.1, read on the forward strand.
TATGTTCTGGCTAAGTCTTGGTAGGTGGCATGCTTCCAATTATTGGTCAATTTCCCTGAGATTTTTATATTTCTGAGAGTAAGGTTTCTTGTAATATTCGTTAAGGATTTTTTGAATTTCTGAGTGGTCTGTTGTTATTTTTGTCTTTACCATTTCTGATTGCTGAGATTAGAGATTTTACTCTTATTTTCCTGATTATGTTAGCTAAAGGTTTATCTATTTTATTGATCTTTTTAAAGAACCAACTTTTTGAATTATTGATCTGTTGTATAATTCTTTTGTTTTCATTTTCATTTAATTCTGCGCTGATTTTGGTTATTTCTTTTCTTCTGCTGGGTTTGGGGTTGGAATGTTCTTCCTTGTCCAGTTGCTTGAGATGTCCCATTAAGTTGTTAACTTCCTCTCTTTCCGTTCTCTTGAGGAAGGCTTGCAGTGCTATAAATTTCCCTCTTAGGACTGCCTTTGTGGTATCCCAGAGGTTCTGATAATTCATGTCTTGATTGTCATTTTGTTCCAAACATTTGGTAATTTCCTTCTTAATCTCGTCTATGACCCAGCTATCCTTCAGCATAAGGTTATTTAGCTTCCATGTTTTTGTATGAGTATGCATATTCCTATTGTTATTGAGTTCAACTTTTATTCCATGGTGGTCAGAGATGATGCAAGGAATAATTTCTACTCTTTTAAATTTGATGAGATTAGACTTGTGACCTAAGAGGTGATCAATTTTGGAGTATGTTCCATGGGTTGCTGCGAAGAACGTGTATTCAATTTTATTAGAATGAAATGTTCTGTAGATGGCTGTTAAATCCAGTTGTTGAATGGTTAAGTTTAAATCTAAAATTTCTTTACTTAGCTTCTTTTTGAAGGATCTATCCAACACTGCTAAAGGAGTATTAAAATCTCTAACTACTATGGAGCTGGAGGATTTCACGTTACTCATGTCTATTAGAGTTTTTCTTATAAATTGAGGTGCAGTCTGGTTGGGCGTATAAATATTAATAATTGAAATCTCATCATATTGCGTGGTACCTTTAACAAATATGAAATGTCTGTCTTTATCCTTCTTTACTTTGGTTGGTGTAAAGTCTATTGTATCTGCAAATAAGATTGCGACACCTGCTTTTTTCTGTTTTCCATTTGCCTGGAATATAGATGACCATCCCTTCACCTTGAGTCTAAATTTTTCTTTTAAGGTAAGATGAGATTCTTGTATTCAGGAGATATCTGGAACGTCAACCAACGTATGCCTCTTTAGAGGACAATTTAAACCATTCACATTAATTGAAAATAATGATAAATCTTTAGAAAGTCCAGTGGACATTTTTAGTCCTTTCATGACTGTGGGAGATGAAATTTGATAAATAGTTTCTGGATGAGTTTGCTTTTGTAGTGGAGGTTTGCACTGGCCATTGTGGAGGATAGGTCTGAGAATATCCTGGAGAGCTGGCTTAGTTGTAGCAAATTTCTTCAGCATGTGGATGTCTTAGAAGTATTTAATTTCTCCATCATAAATGAAACTCAGTTTAGCTGGATACAAGGTCCTGCGTTGAAAGTTCTTTTGTTTTAGGAGATTGAAAGTCGATGACCATTCTCTTCTAGTTTAAAAGGTTTGATCAGAGAGATCTGCAGTTATTATAATATTCTTCCCCTTATAGGTAATGGATTTCTTACATCTGGCTGCTTTCAGAATTTTCTCCTTCATATTAACTTTCATGAACTTAATTATGATGTGCCTGGAGGATGTCTTATTTGGGTTGGGTCATGCTGGGGTTCTGAAAGTGTCTGCTATCTGAATTTCAGAATCTCTTGGCATGTCTGGAAAGTTCTCTCTCATAATCTCTTAAAGAAGAGACTCTGTGCCTTGTGATGCTACTTCATTGTTTTCAGGTATCCTTATAAGGTGAATATTGGTTTTCTTCGAGTTATCCCAGAGCTGTCTGAGAGAATGATCCATTTTTGCTTTCCATTTCTCTTCTTCTTTGAAAGTTTGGGAGCGTTCAAAAGCTTTGTCTTCCATGTCAGAAATCCTTTCTTCTGTTTGCTCCATTCTGTTACTGAGGGATTCTACTGTATTCCTCAGATCTTTGAGGGTTGCAACTTCTTGTCTCAATATGTCAAAATCTTTGGTCAGTTTGTCTTTGAATTCATTTGGTTCTTGAGACATATTTTGGGTCTTCTTTTGGAATCCTGCTTGAAATTCTAATTCCATCTTTTCCTCCACCGCGCTGTTCCTAGTTGCTATCCAGACTCTGAATTCAACTTCTGACATGTCAGCCATTTGCTTATGTAAGAAATCTTGTGCTGTACCTATCTTGTCATTCTTTGGGGGAGTTGATCTACTCTGATTATTCATATTGCCAGAGTTTTTCTGTTGATTCTGCCTCATGATTATTTTTCACTGTTGCCTATGACCATCGTCAGAGTTGGGGAGGTGTCTCTCCCAGATCGGACCCTGGCAGAATCACTCTGTTGTTACTGGATCTTTGTAGGGAGTGACCCTGTGTTTCTAATGATTTCTCAAATCCTGCAGGGTGGAGAGCTTAAATCCTCCTCAGCCTGCTTAGAAGACACTTTAAATTGCTGACTTAGGCTAAGTAGAAGCTTTCCCAGGAAAGCACTTGTGGCTGGGATCACTCCTTAAGTGGCTATCCACTTACCCAGTGTGCCAAAATAGTCTCACCCAATGCCCCTAAGGGCTAAGGCTGCAAGGCGTCTCAGTCCCCGCCTTTAGGCTGCTCAGTCACTAGATTACTGGCTCCCGCCCAATGTTTGTTCTGGGACCCTGATGGTGGAGCTTGCCAGGGCAGTTCTCCCACAATGGCTCCACACTGCCCATAACTAAACATTGGTAGCTCCGCCTGGCTCAGTGGTCCAGTCTGGGGCTCCAGATAACACTCAAAGACCCCTGCACTCTTGCCCAAGTTCTGCCAAGGCAGTTCAACTGAGTGTCAAGTCCAAAAAAACCCAAAGAGCTAACAGGCAAGGCCTTTCCAGCCTGCAGTCCCACTGTTGCCCCACCCACAGCTGCAGACAGGATTACATCGAACGAACACACGCAACCACTTGCCCAATCTCTGCCATTTTTGCCTTCCTCAGGGTGCCCAGAAGTCTCATGCTATCTTCCTGTGTCTCCAAAGGGAAGTTTCTGGGCAGATCCTGCCTGCCAGAGATGCCTGAAGTCCTCTCTCCCCAGTCTCACCGTGCCCAGTTGCAAGGAAGCTGTTACTCGGCCACCATCTTGCTCCGCTCCCCCAGAGAAGAGAGAGGTTAAGCTTTGATCACTCTTCTTCTCCTTGTAAGGGCACTACTCCCATCCTAGGGGCCCCACTCTGATGACTTCATCTAAATCTAATTACCTCCTAAAGTCCCTACTTCAAATATCCTAACACTGGGAATTAGGACTTTAACATATGAATTGTGGGGACATCCAGTCCTAAACATCTATAAAGTATCTGTTCATACCTATAATCCCTATCTCCATTGGGTTATCTTTTTCTTACTTATTTGTTAGAATTCTTTATTAATGAAGAAAACCAGCAGTTTAGGGTGCATTTTAAAAGTGCCTCGGTTTTCTGTTCAGTCTTTACTTGTCATGTGTGTGTTGGGGAAGTGGGCAGCATGCATGTTACAAAGCTTTGAGTTTCAAAACCTTTTTTTTTTTGTTCTTACCATGATTTATTATTTGGTTTTGCTGTTACTAAGAGAGGTTCTTTCAGTTAGTCCTAATTTTATGAATACTATGTCTGAAACCACTTGAATGTCCTTGACATTCAAGGATATTTCAATGTCCTCAAGAAAACACCTTGACCGTCACAACAGAAGGAAGGAAGAGGTTCGTTAGGATTGGGAATGAGTAGCAGGAGGCTACAGGGTGATACAGCTAGCAGGCAGATATCCCAGACCCTCCTTCCTTTATTCTTTCTTTGATTTGTTTTCTCTTTCTTTATCTTTCTCTTCCCCACCCCTTTCATTTCTATTTTTCTTTTTTTTTTTGCTTCTGGATGTATACTATTAAATTACAATTCTGGAACATGTGGTGGGATTCCCATCATGGGGACGCAGATGGAATTTCAAGTTGCTCACCATAATTCAGCTATAAAGTAGAGAATTCTTATGAATTGGATAGGATGGAATGTGGTTTCATGTTTTCTTCTCCCAGGGACCCTGCTCAATTTGGCAATAGGAAACTCAATTAAGGGTGGGATTCATTTTAGGAAGTGGATTTTTAGTGTAGCTGTGTGGCTAATCCAGATTTTATAGACAGTGTCTTAGTGCCATGTTAATGAGAGATCAGGCGGTGGTGGGTAACTGAAATCCCCAGATGTGCCAGGAACATATTTCTGCCTTTGTTTTTTTTAATCCCAATTATCCTTCCGCCAGAACAACTATCAAAGTGAATTCAATTCTACTTATTTTACCCTTTCGTTTTCCACCTATAACACAGGCAGGGAGGCCACGTGCTGAAGGGGAAGAAAACAGAACACTAGACTAGCAATTAGGAGGCCTTAATTTCAGTTCTGTGTGTGCCCCACACCGGACTGAGAATGTGGACAAGTCACAAGGACTCGCAGGGTCTCAGTTTCTTCCCTGTAATAGCAAAAGAACAACAACTTCCCTATGTAACTGGTGGAACTGAGTGGCTCTATAAAGTGGAAGCTGGCACTGGTGCTGCCGGGGCCAGTCACTTGCACAGTGCTGTTTGCACAATGCTGGGCAGAGAGATTTCCTTCCTTGCCCTCAAAGTACTAACACTCCATTATCTTCCTAGGGCTGCTATAATTAATTACCACACACTTGATGGCTTAGAAGAACAGACATTATTCTCTCACAATTCTGGAAGCCAGAAGTTCAAAATCAGTGCATCACTGTGCTCCTCCTAAAGTTGCTTCTTGCTTCTTCCTACTACTGGTGGCTCAGGGCCTTCCTTAGCTTGTGGCTGCACCATTCCAGTCTTTGTTCAGTGGGCATACTGCCTTCTCTGTGTCTGCGTCTTCTTTTCTGTGTTTTATAAGGACACTGGTCATTGGATTTAGGGCTCTCCTAGATTCTCTAGGATGATCTCATTTCAAGATGAACCTCAATTTCTTTTCTGTAAGGTAATATTGGCAGTAACTAGGGCTGTTGTGAGGACTCAAGATTACACATGTCATCTGGTCCTTAGTGGGTGCCTGAACAAATTAGGGCTATGACTGTGACTCCCATTTCCTTCTCTGAGGCCTCTCACCTCGCCCAACCCTGACTTTACTCAGCTAGAACGTCTATCCCTCCCAGGTGCCTCCCCCTGGTGGCCTAGAGCTCTTCCGCTGCTGGGTCCAGGCTGTTTCCGTGGACTTGAGGTACTTTCTCCTCTTCTTCTGGGGCTAGGTCAGCACTGGCATACAGCTGGTGCTCAGAGCATGACCGCATAATGAAGGAATGATGGTGCGTCTGCTTTTAACACTGAGTCTGGCATGATAGGTCTCTGTGAAATGGCCAGGTAAATGAATCAGAGTGTAGAATCACTCTCTGAGTAGAACTTTTAAACCTTCAGAAATTTTCTCCCTCTTCTGATTTGCCACGGAGGCAAGGAAATCATCATTATAGTTGCTAACAAATATTAATTTAGTGCCAAGATCTTTGGTGTGCACGTGGATATCCTAACTTAAATCTTCTTATAGCCTATGTGGTAGGTCCTGTTACCCTTTGTCTTCATTATTTAATTTTTCAAAATTGAGGTGAAATTTACATATATAATTTACCATTTTAAGTGTATAGATCATTAGTCACAAACACATTTATATTATTTTTTCTCCCTTTGTCTCTCCTTTCCCCTCCCCTTTCCAAGCCTCCAGTAACCACCAGTCTAGTCTCTGTATTTCCACTGGATCCATTTTTTTTTTTTTAGCTGCTGCATATGAGCAAGAACATTAGATCAAGGCAAGCACAAAAAGACAAACCTCCTAGAGAGGATCAGAAACTTCCCAGTTGCACGGGTAGGAAGTGGTGGCAGGGATGTGACCCCAGTCTGGGTCCAGACTGTGGCCTTGACTGCAGGGAGCCCCAGGGCTCACCTTACTTGCAGCTTATGACATGTGCAGTCCCTCTGGCCTGAAGTCCGCTTAAGGGTACTCCTGAGGGGTAAACGCAGTAAGAGGTGAGGGCACACACTGAGCTCTCCAAGCCATGACCTTCAAACTCAGACCCGCATTGAGACTTTCTTAGGCCTTTATCTTTGCGCCTTCATGGGCCTCATTCTCCATAAATAAATGAAAAATTCTTTTTTTATGACTGTGTTATAGTGTAAAGATGACTATAACCGAGGCTGGATTATTTGTTCTGATTTTAAAACAGATCCTGCGCCTCCTCGCGCCTAAGGGACACATTGGCACTGTTCAAAGCGCCGCGAAGCGAGGAGCGGTGCCTGCTCTCCTAACCGGCTTCTGTCTCCGCAGGTTCCGCAGCGGAGGCCGGTGGCCGAGGGCGCCCCAGAGGACGGCGGCGGCGGCGCCCCGGGCGTGTGGGGCGCCTGGGGCCCCTGGTCCGCCTGCTCGCGCAGCTGCAGTGGCGGCGTGATGGAGCAGACGCGGCCCTGCCTGCCCTACCGCGCGCGCGGCGCCCCGAGGCCCGGCGCCCCCGCGCGCGCCTTCACGGGCCACGTGGTGTCGGCCGTGCGCACGTCAGTGCCGCTGCACCTGAGCCACAACGAGCCGCGCGCCCTGGCCGGCCCCGAAGCCAGCCGCCAGGGCGCCCCGGTGCTGCGGGGCAGCCGGCACCCGCAGGCCCGGAGCCGAGAACCGGCGGCCGACAGAAGGTACGCGCCGCCCCAGACCTCGCCCGCCCTGCCTCTGTCCCGGCGGGGGCGCCCCTCTTTGCTGTGCACCACAGACAGCATGGCTACTGTATTGCTTCTGCTGGGTGGGGAGGAGTTTGTATTCACAAAACTCCTTTGACCTTTTCATTTATTTTGCAGCCATTTAAAGCTCTGCTTAATCTTAAAAGGGAGGCCAATCCTGACATTGCTCTTAGGCAGTTCTCAACCTATGGGTTGCAACCCCAAAGACCCTTTCACAGGGGTCGCCTAATATTTACCTTACGTTTCATAACAGTAGCAAAAATTGCAGTTATGAAGTAGCAACGAAAATAATTTTATGGTTGGGGGTCACTACAACATGAAGAACTGTATTAAAGGGTCACAACATTAGGAAGGTTGAGAACCACTGCTCTTGTGCCGGGAAGAAAGGAGGATGGGTGGCTGGGATTGAGGAAGGGAGAGAGATCTCTGGCCCCGAGGACACAAGACTTCTGTCTAACGCGGTATGAGCCAGTATGAGTTGCCAATCCTGGGACAAGTCAAATGTTTGGTATCTTAGAGTGTCCCAAGCTGTAGGTGTTAGGATTGTGGGAACTTTTCTACAAAGTTTCTCCAAAGTATTTTGAGTGAACACTGCTTGGAGGATATACTATGTTCCTTATTAAGGACCTTAACTTGTTTCAGAGTCAACAAGATATAAACTCTAGAAATGGCATAGTGTTATCAGAATAGTGGTATAGCTGTCAAATGTGTTAATATATAAGACTAGACAGTACCCTGGGAAAGGTAGGAATACAGGTACTGAGAAGAACTTATCAGTGAAAGAATCAACAGTTATTTACTGATCACTTAGCATTAATTCAGCAGTAGATAACTGTTGGGTGTCCTTGTGTCTAAGTCTTCAATAAGTTTTGAGAGAATACTAATAGGAAAAACAGTAACAACAATGTAAACCATCATGGACGAGTGAAAAATGTAATACCCTCTGTGGTGAGAAATGTATGATTTAGTGGGCAAGCCCATCCTAGGTAGAGCCTAAGCTTATCACCTGGGCTGCCTGTCCTCTTTCAGTTCAGCATCAGCATCAGCATCCATGGCCACGTGCCACTGTGGCCACTTGCTGTGTGAGAGGCCTTCCCAGACTGGTGCTGTAGCCTGTTGCTGCCAGCAGCTTGCAGGTAGAAAGGAGTTGCGGCTCCTCCACCATCCCAGCCACATGCTCTTGACCTGGTGCAGCAGAATTTTGTAGAGAAGACCATTCATTTCATGGAGAAGGGTGCTTTCGGTGGATCCTGAGCCAAGTTTTCAGTATATAGAAGAGAATAGTGAAAAACTGTGAGTTTTGAAGTCTTGTATCGAAGAGTAAGGAGAGAGGCCAGCATGGAGAAGATGGTTTCTTCTCTCTCTCTGTTTCTGCCCAGAAACACGAGCACCTTCTAGGGTCATTTTAGGGCTGAAGGTCTGCTACTGCTCCTACAGCCTCCTTTCATGCCATAATAACATGGCTCCACAGTCCCTTATCTGAAATGCTATGGCCAATGTGCTTTAGAATTCAGAACTGTCTAGATTTTAGAAAGGTAAGTCAGGGCATAGTTCAAATATTAATGGCATTCCATCTGTTGTATAGGGTAGCCTCCCAGGATGAAATTTGTCACCAAATTGACCAAAACATAAAAAAGAAAGGAAAGATGAATACTTGATTTTCAAAACTTTTGATTTCAGAATTATAGATTTATTGTAATAGCTACAATTTATAGAATGCCTATTCTGGCACTGTTCTTTTCCCTCTACAGTGAGGGCCCTGTGAGAGAGATGCTAATATTATCCTCATTTAGAGGTTTGGAAATGGAGGCCCAGATAGCTAGTAGGTGGAGAGTCAGGCTTAGAACCTAGTCATGACTCTTAGGACCTGATGAAATAAATGTTACACCAAGGAATCTGAGGACCTGGAGCCCATGGACAAGCTGAGAGTTGAAAGTGGCGCTGTGACTCCCAGATCTCTGGGCTTTCTGATGGGTACCAGCTGTGGGGATGGAGGCTGGGCCTGGGTGGTACCCGGATGAGAAAGGAACTTCTCAGAAAGCCTCCGTGGTTGAGACCTAGGAGAGCTGCTGGTGAACAAGCTCTTGTTGGCCACAGGTCTGTGCTATAGGCATTGTGCCTAAGCGTTTTGGCAGTAGGACTTTTTTCTTCTTCTAACTTATTGACAAAGGGCCAGTTATTGTTTACTACAAAGTTGCTACAAGTTTTTATCATGCTCTTGTAATTTGACAGTTTCTGATGAAATAAACTAAATATTATCCTGGGAGGCCTGTACTGCCTACAAAATGTCATGCTCTTCCTGGCTGTTTGAAATCACATTTGCTTATATTTATCAGTCTTTAGGATCTTGCATAGTGTATTTGACCCTGAGGAGAAATGTCAGCATGTTCTCTGGAGGGCTGTCTGCTCTGCTCTCTGTTTCAGTTTTGAGGTTTGAGGCAAAGGGTATTGGGGTTTAGACATTTAAGAAACTGTTAAGGTTGCTTTGCTAGACAACTGAGAACTTCATTGGAGCCATGTAAATAAAACTATATGACCTTACAACAAATACTTATTAAGCATCTACTATTTTGTAAGACCCTGGGACAGACACAAAGGTAAATAAAAACCAGCTCGTGGGATCTCAAGCTTCTTAGAGCAGTTGTTTGTAAAATGCTATTTTTTTTTAAGCAGAAGACTCCTTTCTGCAAAATCAGTCTTAGATGGATGCTCAGTTTGTAACATGCATAAAAACTGAGCTGCTCTGATTGAAGCCTCAGAACCATGGCTCTCTCGAAACCTGGGCTCTAGATCCAAATGGAACAGTGGTTTTCAACTCTTCAACCAAAGAGCAGTGGCCAACTCTTAGAATCTTAGAATTTTCTGCCCAGATCTTTCAGAAATCATTATACCCATGTCACAGCCTAAATCAACATCAGAATCGCTGAGGCTCCTCCTTGGACATTGGTATGATTATTTCAGTTGAGCCAAATTTGGGAACTATTGATCTGGAGGAACATCTTTGGAAACTCAAGTTTCCATGGAAAAGAATTTGGGAATTGATTTGATTGTTGTCTGGAAGAATTTTCCAAGTTTGGTGGGCACATACTAGAATCTCTTATAGAGATAGGAAGGCTTTTTAGAAAGAGAGTTGCTAAGTCCTCCCCATTTTCCCTGTCTGATGGGTATTTTTTTTCCTTTGAGACAGAGTCTTACTCTATCACCCTGGGTAGAGTGCCATGGTGTCATCATAGCTCACAGCAAACTCAAAGTCTTGGGCTCAGCCTCCCAAGTAGTTGGGACTATAGGTGCCTGCCACAAAGCCCAGGTAGATTTTTCTATTTTTAGTAGAGACAGGGTCTCTTTCTTGCTCAGGCTAGTCTAAAACTCCTGAGCTCAATCACTTGACCTGCCTGGGCCTCCCAGAGTGCTGGGATTATAGGCATGAACCACCACGGCTGGCCTCATGGTCATTCTGATTTGTAGGTCAGTTGTATGTCCTAGGGATCTTTACTTTAAATGATTCTGCTATATCCAAAGTTTGAGAACCACTGCCCCAGAGGATTGGTAAAGACATGCATGTAAATACCTTCACTATAAGGCAGTATGATGAAATAATAATAGTAACGATACTCTGAAATGCATTATAACATTTATAGTTCACAGAACCCTATGAGGTTGAAGCTGTTATTCACATATAAACAAGGAAGCTGAGACTTGGAGGCATGAAGTGACCTGCTCAGGATCATCTACTTCTGAAGCAAACATAAGTCTGTTTGAGTCTGGTGCTGAATTTTTGTTTACTGAAAAGGGTATTCTGAGAGTAGGCCTGCCGCCTTCTAGCTGTTGTGATCAGAAAAGCTGCTTGGAGGTTGGGCTGTCTTGACAAGGGAATGGGATTTGATAGTAAAGGATTAACATGAACTGCATTTCTTTCTTGCAATGTTCAGCTCTTTAACCAGAGAAGTTTTTGCATCTAATCCTGTGCACTCTGGGGGTTCACAGTAATTGGAAGCCATCATCCCTCTCCTCAGGAGCCTTACACTTTGGTGGTGGATGAGAAACAAACCAATAAACACTATCCGTGCTGGAGGACAGTAGAGATGTGACTAGAGTTCAATAAGAGGGAAATCCTTATGGGATGGAGCATCAGGGAAGACCACACAGAGGTGGGGTTTGAACCTGTTCTTGATGATTAAATAGAATTTGCATAGCTGCTCAATATCTGAAACTTCTTAGGTCCATTTGTTTCCTCGTCAGGCTTTTGTCTCATTAACATATACACACACATACTTTAAATCCTACTCTAAAATGGCTCATAAATAATGTCACTCTTTATTGTAGCTCACCCAAGGCTTCTGAGCTTAGGAAAGTTAAAACTTCTCTGAGCCTCATGGGCTTCATTTATCAAATGAGAGTAATAATAATACCTATCATGCAGAGTTGCTAATTAAATGAAATAATACATTCATATTGCTTGACCCATAGTAGATACTTAATAAATTTTAGCTATAATACCCGTTGTGGTGTTATTGCATAGAAGCTGGTGTTGGACAATGTGCTGGAGAGAGTTCTAGTTGGAACTCAAGTGCAGCAGGAGGGATCAGGTGGACAACTGGACAGACAGAAAGCCAGGGACTGGGGTCTCCAGGAATGTAGGACTCTGGGGAGCACAGCTGGGGTGTCCTGCTAAGAAAGGCCCTCCACAAAGAGTGATGTTCCCCTGAGATTTAGCCAAGGCAATGGCAGCATTGGGAGATTCTGGCCTGGAGACATCAGCCTGTAGGTCTTGGTCAATGGGTTCCATAATGACACTCAACCAAGTCCTCCTCCACCCCAGTCCCAAAGTTGTGATGGCTGTAGGAGAAGGGGCAGGGTGGGCAGGAAGGTGTTTAGGTGAGTCCCACAGAGTGTGCAACTCACACCTATGAATTTGAAAACACTTCTCAGTAGGAAAAACTTCTGCCTCAGTTTCTGGGAACCTGTAGACTAGAGGGAGCTGGAAGAAGCCCCTGTTACAATAGAACCTCTCTCTCTCCTTTTCATTGTCCAATTTTTTTCTTTCTTTTTTTTAATTAAATCATAGCTGTGTACATTAATGGAATTGATCATTGTCCAATTTTTATTGTGTTAAGGTACACATAAAGTTTATCATGGTAACCATTTAAGTGTATAGTTCAATGGCATTAAGTACATTCACACAGTTTTGCTACCAACACCACCATCCATCCACAGAACTCTTTTCATCTTTTTTCAAAACTGAAACTCTGTACCCATTCAACATTAAATGGGGAGACTCCTCATCCCTCATCCTCCTTACCCCAGCCCCTGACCAACCACCATTCTATTTTCTGCCTCTATGATTTTGACTATGCTAAGTCCTGTGTAAATGGAATCATACTGTATTTGTCTCTTTGTGACTGGCTTATTTCATTCACCATAAGGTCCTCCAGATTTATTCCATGTTGTAACATATGTCACGTTCTTTTTTAGGGCTGAGTAATACTCCATTACATGTACATACCATATTTTTGTGCATTGATGGGCATTGGATATACAAATACATCTTTGACACTATTTTCAGTTCTTTGGGTGGATACCCAGAAGTGGAATGGCTGAATCATACATAATTCTATTTTTAATTTTTTGAAGAACAACCATATTGTTCTCCACAGGGACTGCACCATTTTACATTCCCATAATAGTGCAGGAGGGTTCCAATTTCTCTACATCCTCACCAACAACTTTGTATTTTCTGGGCTTTTTTGATAGTGGCCATTCTAATGGTCATGAGGTGGTATCTCATTATAGTTTTGGTTAGCATTTCCCTAAGGATTAGTGAAGTGGAACATCTTTTTTATGTGCTCATTGGCCATTTATGTATCTTGTTTGGAAAAATACCTCAGAGTCTTTTGAGGACTTGCCCTTTATAACACTGAAGTCAAGATGAATTTCTTTTCATTCCCAAAATGTCTAGTGAAAATGGCATCTAGAAAGAGTCCTTGTTACCCAAAACCCAAGAATACAACTTTATGGAAGGGGATTGAAAATGTCAATTGGTTAGTTTAATTCAGCTCCCACAAAGGCAGGATGTGAGATCCTATTTGAAGACTTTAGGCAACCTTTTCACTACTCTGGTTGCCAAAGAGCCTAGAGATGCAGATTTTCTTCCTACTGGGCTTACTTATACCCGTGTTGTACATTAACCAGTTTTCCTTCTCATTCTTTTTCTTTTTTGTGGTTGGAAAGGTTTTATTTCTTTATTTTCAATTTCTGGTTAATATATGGGTACATATGATTAGGTTACATTGTTTGAGTTTGTAAGGTAAAGTCCAAGTTGTATTTGAGTCCTTTACCCAGGAGACATGCCATATACCTCTACCGTGTACCAGCAGGTGGGAGCTTACTGAACCCCATCCCCCTTCTGGAATTTAGTTGTGTTTTTCTCTCATGTGGGTCTGTAGTTGTTCCTCTGCTAGTTTCAAATTAGTATTGAGTATATGGGGTTCTTGCTTTTCCATTCTTGAGATACCTTACTAAGGAGAATGTTCTTCAACTCCATACAGGTAAATATGAAGGATGTAAAGTCTCCATCTTTTTTTTTTTGCAGTTTTTGGCCGGGGCTGATTTTGAACCCGCCACCTCTGGTACATGGGGCCAGCGCCCTACTCCTTTGAGCCATAGGCGCCGCCCAACACTATGTTTTTATGGCTGAATAGCATTCCATGGTATACATGTACCAAGTTTATTAATTCACTCATGGGTTCATAGGCACTTGGGTTGTTTCCACATCTTTGAGATTGTGAGTTGAGCTGAGATAAATATTTGAGTTCATTACTAGTTATCTACCTAGAAGAAAAAAATCATTTTATCCTAAGTTTTCCTTATTCATCACAAGTATTAACCAGGTGGAATCTGAGGAGTGGGATGTTTGATGACTTTAATTCATATTTTTCAGAATAGGGAACACTCATCTCCCCAGTCCCCAGTAGGGGATGTTGTCAAATTGACAGCTTTCATCTATTGGAGACTCTCGTGGGTGCCTGGGACATCAAAGTCCCAGCTGTGAAAATCATGACTCCTATTCCCACTGCAGAAGGAGGCTGAAGATGGCTTCCCAGAGAAGTTCCTTATAGAACTAGTTTCCTGGCGGGAGATAGTCTGGCTAGTTAGGAAGGCTCTTGCCCAGGAGCAGTGTGTGGTCAGTTCTGAATTACCAGTATTTTTGAACAGTTGTTAATACCTGAGAGCCTGTGAACTACAGGACAGTTAAGAGTTCATCTTCTGGGATTAACATGTGTGGATTCTCCGCCCAACTTCACCACTTACTAGCTGTGTGTCCGAACAGTGACAGTAATGCACCATCCTCATTAGGCTGCTGTGAAATGGCTCGTACATGCCATGCGCTGAGCACAGTACCTCGGAAGTGCCCAGTCCTCGTCAGACATGCTGGTAGCTGTTTCCCCTGCATGTTTTATCTCATCTTTATCACAACCTGTGTGGCAGACATGTACTTATCTCACTGTCTGTGGATCACACACTGAAGGGTCAGAGAGTGAATATCTATTTTAAGGTCACATAGAGGGCAAGCAAGAGAGTGCCAGTCTGTGCCACATCATATTCCTTGCAGACTTCTTCTTCTAGAAAGACTTTTTTTCCAAATCAAAGGCAACGTTCATTAATGGAAGCTAAGTTTGATAAACAAATACCTCTTTATCTGAGATGGAAAAGGAAATCTTTCTCTAGTATTTATCCCTAAGCTTTTAGTTTTGTGTGGTAACACTGAAACTGGCTCAATCGTGAACACCAAAGTGAATGTGGGAAGCCTAGAGGAAACCCCAGCTAGCTATCATTAGAAGCTGGCCGTGGAGAGCCTTCATGTAAAGATATTTGCTCATAAGGCTGCCTCTGCATTTCAGGGATTAATTAATAGAGATGACTTGGGAATTACTTTTTTATATTTTGTTTTCATTTTATTTTATTTTTGCAGTTTTTGGCCGGGGCTGGGTTTACTCCTTTAAGCCACAGGTGCCACCCTTTGTTTTCACTTTAATTCAATCAGCATTCTTTATGTACGTGGTTATTTACTGAGAACTGGGCACTGAGCTAGACCTAGAAGGGATACACAGGTGAAGGAGGCCCAGTTTTCTAGGATCTCCAAGTGTAATGAGGAAACAGCCCAGTTATACCCACCTGATGAGTGTTCTACTGGGGGATGAGCAGAGGGCTGTGGGAGCACAGAGGGGAGACTGATTCTTGGGGAATCAGGGTGATTCGTGGTCGACAGCACTTCCTTGAAAGATTGGATGGAAAAGATGGGAAAGATCTAGGGTAGGTGATGTGGCTGGAGGATTCAGTGGTTTGTGACACAAGGGGAGTAAGAAGTGCTCCTTGTAAACAAGGGGGGCCTCATGCTAGTGGGTGGTGGAGGAAGACAGCTCAAACAGACATTTACAAGGCCAAGTGCCCAGGGCTTGGGGGGGTGAGGGGAAGGAGAGGGGAGGACGAAGGAGGACCAGGGGGCCAGAGAAGGCTTCATACAGGGACCACTGAACCACATTTTGGAAAGATTTCAGCAGAGTGCAGGAGTGAGGAGGCTCATTCCCCCGCAGTTTCCCCCAAGTTACCCCAAGTTTCCTTACAAGCAAACTTGTAAGAGCAGAGACTTGGTGGTGTGGGTGAACATGTAATGTTCATAAATGGTCTGGTGGGGCTGGGGCACAGGTTGTGAGTGAGGGAGTGTCCACATGAGACTGGGGAAATTCATGGGCACATTTCCAAGGAGGAACTTTCAAGTAGTTCTAAGTGGATCAAACTAGAAATTCTTTGAATAAGCTTGTCCCTGTAAACATGGATGGCCAGCTCCCTTCCATTGTAAAGCAAGACAGAGAACCCAGTGTACAGTGCATATGGATTTCTCCTTAATGTCCTCATGATTTCCAAATATTTAGCTGTGCAACACACCACCCCTTCTCTGTCAATCTGAAGAGGCCAGGCAGGGGTGACTGGCTAGGAGAGCTAAGGCTTTCTCCTCTGGTTTTATACTAGGTGTATTAGTCTGGGTGCGGTGGCTCACCCCTGTAATCCTAGCACTCTGGGAGACCAAGGCAGCTGAATTGTTGCAGCTCAGGTGTTTGAGACCAACCTGAGCTAGAGCAAGACCCTGTTTCTAAAAATAGCTGGGTCGTGGGGAGCGTCTATAGTTTCAACTGCTTGGGAGGCTGAGGCAAGAGGCTTGAGCCCAAGAGTTTGATGTTGCTGTGAGCTATGACAGCACAGCACTCTACTGACGATGATCAAAGTGTGACTGTGTCTCAAAAAAAAAAAAATAGGTGTATTAGTTTCCTGTTGATGTTGGAATAGTCAGCACACTTAATTGCACAAATTTATTATCTAACACTTTGGAAAGCCAGATATCTAAAATCAGGGTGCTGGCGGGACTGCATTCCTTTTGGGGGATTGCCGTCTCTGTCATAGAGATGGCCTTATCTCCTGGGCTTGATGCCCTTCTCCCTTCAGTCCAGCCTCTTGCTTCTATCATCTCATTGCCTTCTCTGGTGCTCATCCACCTACCTCCTTCTTGTAAAGAAACTCGTGATTACATTGGACCCACCCAGGTAGTCCGGGTAATCCCCCATCTCAAGATCCTTCATTTAAGCATAACTACAAAGTCCCTTTACCATATAAGGCAACATTTTCATTCCCAGGTTCTGGGGATTAGAATGTGGCCATCTTTGGAAGGGAGAGGGTCTTATCAGCCTATCTCAATAGTAGTTGCCTTTTGGCGGTTTAAGAATACCTAATTAGGCTCGGCGCCTGTGGCCTAACGGGCTAAGGTGCCAGCCATGTACACCTGAGCTGGCGGGTTCGAATCCAGCCCAGGCCTACCAAACAACAATGACGGCTGCAATCAAAAAATGGCCAGGCTACTTGGGAGGCAGAGGCAGGAGACTCGTTTGAGCCCAGGAATTGGAAGTTGCTGTGAGCTGTGATGCCACAGCACTCTATCCTGGGTGACAGCTTGAGGCTCTGTCTTAAAAAAAAAAAAGAATACCTAATTAATAGGTCAGTTTTTAGTCTAACAGGACCACCTGCCACTTTTCCTGCATCATCTCTGGTGGTTAAATTTAGCAATACTATTTCTCAGAAAAATAAAGAAGGGGAATAACTATGCATTCCCCACCCTGTCCTTAAGTGTTTCTCTTTTGACATGTGGTATTAATTAAGGACAGTGACAATAACTAAGTTAAAGATAGTAGAGGCCCGACACAGTTGGTTTAGAATAAAGAGCTGCATACCCTAGGTCTAGAGTTCAGCTCTAGCTCTCACAAATGCTTGGTCATGGGGAAGTTTTCTTATTTCTCTGGGCCTTAGTTTCCACATTTGTAAAGTAAAGAGGTCCTTATTCCAGTCATTAAGGGATCTTGCTTTTTATTGATGCATTATTGAGGTCAATTGCTGTTTTAAATATTCCTGCCATCATTTTTGTGACACAGGAGTAATGGGAAGAGATAAAAGTGGCTGGGAGACATCCCTGTGTTTCTGGAATGTGATGATCTTTGTTCTCTCTGGATGTGTTGACATCACAACTCTCTACATTCCTCTGTTCAGACTTGTGTTTCATAGAATGAGTTTTTCTTAAAAGTGTCACTCGCACGTCTGGCCTCCTTTTGCTGGTCTCCTCGTGGGCTTCAGCCCTTTTCCATTGGAAGGATTACCATTTCCTGCCTCTTAGAGACCCCTGGGCTGGAAATCATCAGACTGCGTCTGGTCTCAGCTCCATCATCTAACTACATGACCTGTGGGAGTCATTGAATGTGATCTAATCATGTCCTCGATCTACTATGTAGGGCTGTTGTGAGGGTCAAACAAGGTAACAGCTGAAAAACATAAGACATGGTTCAAAAATAGTATGGCTTGATGATTTTATATATTAACATTGACCAGATAATCTTTGGGATTTAGAGACTTGTGTCCCCTTCTGCAATTGTATGTGTGTGGATGGGTGTGCTTGTGTGTTAATGTGAGCATGTGTGTGTGTATATATTTGAAAGATGCATTAGTCTTGAAGTAGGACAGACAGGATTAGGCCTAGATCACAGGCTTCACCCACCCACTCCTGCCTCCTCTGGAAACTGTTCCTGGCTGTGGGTAGGAATCATTTGTTTTTTCAGCTCTTCCTTTCCTGCCCACTTTGTTG
This sequence comes from Arctocebus calabarensis, assembly GCA_963573935.1. Lineage (NCBI taxonomy): Eukaryota > Metazoa > Chordata > Mammalia > Primates > Lorisidae > Arctocebus > Arctocebus calabarensis. The sequence continues at coordinate 18,513 of CAUYON010008895.1, forward strand.
GAGGCTATTTGCATTTCATGATAAATAACTATTGAGCAATATGTTATTTTTGTCCTGAAGGAGCTGTGTGGGCCCCTTCATGATGCTGGATAGGAAAACTTGCTGTTAATTAAACTTCACAAAGCCCCATGCTGATTTCCTGAGCCTTGGTCAATACCTAGTGAAGGAGTCTTGTTACATGCAAGGGGACAGAAACCACATGGCAAAGAGAAGGAAAATCTTTGGCTCTGCCTGTATTTCTCCTTGGAAAACCTCCCTGACATTTCTGGGTAGTTAGCAGAGAAAGCAGGTACGTTTGAGAAAGCAGTATGTTTGAAATACATACTCCTTGTTTTTGGTGGGTGTATTTTTTTTTTTTTTTTTAGCTCTTCCAAGGGAAGTTTTGTTTCTTTACCTTCTGACGCAGAAATAGCACTTAGTCCCTAAATTGCTTGACAAGAACTTACCTGTTGATGTAAAACAGATAAACAGTGTTTTAATACGCTTTGACTTCTAAATCAGGAACCTTAGCCCTTTTCAGTAAAAGAGCTGGTAGTAGAGCTAGGTCTGCTTGTATGTACATCTCTGCCTCCTGCTTAGGAAGGATTAAAGCCAGATTTTAAGCTTGATTGACTCTGATCTCAGACAAGTCTCCAAAGAGCTCTTGTTCATTTCTTGTGGCATTTCATTAAGTGTCAGAGTATTTCATTAGTTATCAGAATGAAGATCACATTTGCCCAAAGAATGCAGCATTGAACCTTCTCCAAGTCATTCATAACTCTGGTTCCAGAAGAAAGATATGATGGGCTTTGGAAAGAGCCCGACTACAGTATGTGTGTCTCAGTTTCGCATCTGGAATCCTCTAGGGCTTCTCCTTCGGTGTGCACCTGGTGTCAGTCTGAGATGCTTCACCAGAGGGTGGGAAGGGGGAATTTCCTGTAGATGGTGGTTACTGTGGTTTCCTTTGCTCATCCTTCCTGCACATATTGTTGATTCAGTCATAGTAATCACAGCCATTTGTTTTTAAGAGAGAGGGTCTTGCTCAGCCTCACAGCAACCTCCAACTCCTGGGCTTAACTGATCCTTCTGCCTGAGCCTCCTAGGTAGCTAAGACTATGGGTTGCCAAACCTGGATAATTTTATTTTTAATGGTATTTTAAAATATATTTTTGGTAGACACAGTCTTCCTCTGTCACCCAGGCTGGAGTGTAGTGGTACAATCATAACTCATTGCAAACTTGAACTCCTGGCCTCAAGTTATGCTCCTGCCTCTGCCTCCCAAAATGTTGAGATTATAGGCAGGAGTGACCACGCCTAGTCCTGTCACGGCCATATGTGCTGTTTGAGTCTCAACTGGCACCATGTTAAAGTTAAGGACACTGAACAGAAGTTGAGTGTCCTGCTCTAGTAAGAGGTGAGACTTGAATGCAGGGCTGCCTGACCCCAATGTCCATGCTCTTCCCATTGCCACCCTGAGCCTACAATGTGGATGGAGGGTTTATTTGAGAGGGTTTGGGGGACACCTGCTGTGGTTGAGCACATTTCATGTGGCCTCCCTGTTGGTTCTTGGGATAAAGTGCTCACATACCCTCAGGGGCGTTTTATGTCCTTACTTTCTTGTCAGTCCATAGGCCCTTTTCTGGATATAGTTCTTTTGGCTCATCTCTGTTAACAGTAACAAGAGCAATAACACCTGATGTTTACTGATGGTTTGCTGGGTGTAGTAGGCTGATTAATGGCCTCCCCAAAGATTTGTCCCTGGAGCCTATAAATGGTAATGTATTTGGGAAAAAAGATCTTTGAAGATGTGATTAAGTAAAGCATTTTGAGATGTAGAGATTATTCTGGATTATTTAGGTGACCCTAAATGCAATCATAAGTGTTCTTAAAAGAGATAAGCAGGGGAAGATTGAACACAGAGGAGAAGGTAATATAAAGACAGAATAGAGAGAGATTTGAAGATGCACCTATTGAATATTGGGGCGATGTGACCTCAAGCCATGGAATGCCGGCAGCTACCAGATGCTGGAAGAGTCAAGGAAACAGATACTGCCCTAGAGCCTCCAGAGAGAGCGTAGCCCTGCTTCTTAATTTCAGCTGAATGATGCTGATTGCTAACTTCTGTCCTCCAGAGCTGTGAGATCATATATTTATTTCTGTTGTTTTAAGTCACTAAGTTTGTGGTAGTTTGTTATAGCAGCTATAGGAAACTAATATGCTGTAATAGGCTCTGAGCTAAACTTTGAGGACTCTTATGCATACACTATTCAACACCTTGTTTCATATGAGAAGAATTCTGTGCTTTTAGAAAGAAAAAGTGATGAGCACTGGATCTCGGAGCCAGTAGGTTACAGGGTAGGAATTTGAACCAGAGAGTCTGGTTCTAAACCCCTGCTCGTAAACACTGAGTCATTTGTCCCTAATTCCATTCTCATCCTAATGCCCCAGGTCAGGCCTTGCCCTGAGAGCCTTCCTTGCCCCCTGTATGGTTTGACTGCCAGGAACACAATATTTTATTTATTCCCTCATGATGCTTTTTCATAAAGAAATGTTTAGTCCTCTTGTGGGCCATATGGTTCCAGAAGCAGTTAGCTAAGATTTCCCTTTTCTTCAGTGATTGGAACACAGTTCATTGTGAGGTAGTGCTGAAATCTTTTTGTCTCTAGATTTGGAGGTGGTGGTGAAATAGTACTTTCCCTTTATCCCCTGTCTTTTCCAGGAAACTCATTCCAAATAGTCCATCCGTGTAATCCTCTGTAAATGGGAGTTTGGTATTTAAAAGACGTAGTATATTACAGCTGTTTAAGCTCCTTAAACACTTAAAAACCATTCATCCATTCAGGGATGTTTGTTAATATCACAATAATATCTGTTCAAATAGACTTAGTAGCTTGGACAGGTGTGTAACAACTTTTAGACTCAGTTTCCTTGGGTATAAAACAGGAGTAATGGCCTACTTTGCTGCTCACAGTGATGATTAAATGGGATAACGTGTAAAGCACTTGACAGGTGTTTGATGCACAGTAGGTATATAAATACTGAATGTATTATTTAGATATAGTTGGCCTTTTGTATCTCTAGGGGATTGGTTCCAGGACTCCACTGGGGATACCAAAATCCATGCATGCTCAAGTCCCTTATATAAAGTAGTGTGGTATCTCCATATAACTTACGTACAATCTTCCTGTACTTCACTTTAAATCATCTTTAGGTTACTTAAAATACCTAATACAATGTAAATGCTTTGTGAACTATTATACAGTGTTGTTTAGGAGATAATGACAAAAAAAATCAGTACATATTCATTATAGATGCAGCTATAATTTTTTTTTCCAGAATATTTTTGATCTGTGTTAGCTTGAATCCACAGATGCAGAATGTGAGGCTATGGAGGCTCGATTGTACACTGTGCTAAATATTTTTAGGTATGGAATAAAACTCTAGAACAGATCCCTCCTTCCTTTAATTAACCGAAGGTACCAGACCTACTGATAAACAACTTTCTCTAAAGCAAGAAGAAAGTTATGCATGCTTCTTCTTATTATGATTGATTATTATTGTATGGTACGTAGGTATATAGAAAGTGGTATAAAAATTCAGAGTAGGTGGTTGGATGTGGTAATCCTGTAATCCTGGCACTCTGGGAGGCCAAGGTGGGAGAATCCTTTGAGTTCAGGAGTTTGAGAACACCCTGAGCAAGAGTGAGACCCTGTCTCTACTAAAAATTGAAGAGTTAGCAGGGCATCATGGTTGGTGTCTATAGTCCCAGCTATTCAGGAGGCTGAGGCAGGAGGATCTCTTGAACCCAGGAGTTTGAGGTTATTGTAAGCTGGGCTGACACTGTGGTACTCCAGCCTAGGCCATAGTGAGACTCTGTCATAGAAAGGAAGGAAGGGAGGGAGGAAGGGAGGGAGGGAGGGAAGGAGTTGCAGAGTGGGAATGATATCAGAATATAAGAGAAGTATGTTTAGCCTAGGCTGATCTCAAACACCTGAGCTCAATAAAATATGTTCTATTCTGTATGAATTTGGCTACTCTGTGCAATTCTACAATATTTGTCCTTTCTTGCTTGACTGGCTCATTTTACTTAACATAATGTCTTCAACATTGATCTATATTGCAGCATGTTGTTGATTCCAGAGGACGGGGAGTGGGAGGAATGAGGCCCACCTGGCTGAATTAATATGTGGGACAATCATGTCCCTCTAGCACTGTCTCATAATGGATGGACAGAGTAAGTAGTTAGTATTTCTCACTTTAGTTTCCAGGGGGTACATATTCTAGCATGATTCATTTCCCCATAATATATGTGTTTTTGCCCCTTCTCTCCCTTTTCTTTGTTTAAAATAAATAGTAGGTTCTTTAAAAAAAAAAAAAGAAAGAAAGAGAAGTATCTTTGCTTCTCCCATGGGCCTTTCACATAAAAGATGCTCAAGAATTGTAAGCTATATTAATGAATTCAGCAGAACTTAATAGAAAGTAATTCTTCTTCTTCCTTTGGCCCACTGGAGGTCATCCTCTGGGGCAGAGGAGACCAGGAGAGAGAAGTAAGGAGCTAAGGTGCTTAGCACCTGCTCTGTGCCCCACAGGTAATCTCATTTGTTCTCCCCTGTACTCCTGGAGGGCCTAAACTTGGGTTTAGGTTACAACCGGTAGTAACAGATTTGAATCCTATAAGGGCACTTCTTAATTATACTGGAGAAATGAATGCATTTACTGTTCTTTCCTGCAAAGGCAGATTCATGCTGCTCAGTCTGAGGTTTGGCTGTCTGCCTCTACAGCAGTTCTCACGTGTCAAGTTGGAGGCTCTGTGTCTCTAACCTCAGGGCAGGGCAGCCGTTGTGGTAACCACCATTTATGGAGTGCTCAGAAGGCCAAGCCCTGTACTAGGCACTTGGCTGGCATCAGGTCATTTAATCTGCATAACAGCCAAGTGAGATGGGCATTGTTATTCCCCTTTTACTAAGGGAAATGGGATCTGACTTGCCCATGATGACACAGGTAATATGTAGCTGATCAGGGCTGTCTGGTGGAATACTTGGGCTTTTTGTGACATCTCATGGCACCCCCTCTGTCCTAGTTGATATCTTGCTCTCTTCACCTTCAGGGGTGTCCTACCCAGCACAGACCAGGATGGAGGAATCATCTTTGCTCTGAGCAATCTAATACGAACTTAGCCTTAGCTGGAAATGCCTCTCTGTCAGACCTCCACTAGCTCCTTTCCTGCCTTTGTGCAAATCCAAAAAGATGCCTCTTGCTCTAGCAAATTCATCTCCACAGGGGGAGAATATGCAGAATTTCCACTCCGAACTGTTCTTGTGCAGTGAGTAACCTGCTGGGCCAGGGGGCAACCTTGTAACCTCTTGAGCATTGATTTCTGTTGTATTGAAATTGGTCTTCTTAAATACTCTGCCCCCTACTTGTCCTTACTCCCCCCGTCTGGGCTACACTGGAGAAAGCACCTGAAGGTCAGTCCTGACAGCCCAGGATTACTCAAATGCAGAGAAGTACCACTGAGCGCTGTGGATGACGGTTCTTAGGGACACTGGGCTGATTTTCAAATCCTAGAAAAGAAGAAGCCATTTGGTTCCAGTATGTGGAGTGAGAATCTAGGTCCTCTCCTGGGGTCATTGCCCGAGAAGGATTGGGTTTGTTCTGAAGTTTACTGCTTGGTTTTATTTGAGGGGCTGCTGTAAAGGAGCAGTCCTGTTGGACTTCACCTCTTAGGAGGCTATGATGTGGGTCACTGAAGGTAGGGCCTTCTAAAATTTGCTTGTCTAGTGCAAAACAGGCCTTTGAAACTGAGTAGCTCTAAAGCCATTTTTCTGAGTTCTTTACCGAGGTTGCTTGCCTCCTGATTCTTGAAAGTGCTACCAAATCCATCTGTGAAAAGATCTCTTTCCTTTCCCTCCATTAGAATAAATTCATCAATATCCCTATGTCTGTCCCCCTCCCCTAAGCTTGTGAGATCCTTCCTTTCCAAAGACTTACAGCGAACCTGTCAGCTGATTGCCACACTGTCTTTAAACCCAGCGCATCATGGGCAGAAGCCGCAGATCTGCTCAATCCTGCGACTGATGTGTGTGACCACGTGTGCCACACAGGAGGCAACCAGGAAAACTTTCATTTTCATTGTCTTAATTTTTATTTCCCTACGTGGTCAGGGGTTTGCCTCTTATCTTCTGTAGACACCAGATAATTTATTGCCTAGGATGGCCTTGGCAGCATTTGCCGTCTTAGAACTTCTGGGAAGACATCTGTACTCAACCTAAACCATTTGCTTACAGCCTCTTTGAACTTAGCACATGATATCCTTTCTCCCTTTGGCAAGTGATTGTACTGGAGCAGGTCAAGTTTTAGGAAAACAGAGCTGGCTTTCCCAGTTTTAGACTACAAACCCCTTCCGGTCCAGCTTGCCTCAGATCATGTGCCTCCTTGGTGAACACATGTTTCTGGTCTGCAGCTGCTGCTCCCTCCCCTTATTTGGCTTCAGTCCTTCTAGGTGGCCACTGCCCACTGACCTAATTTTGCCAGCTCCCTTTGATTCCCACCCAGATGTGCAGGACTGCCTTGATACCCTGCTTATTGGGACTCACAGCCTTTTGTCTCTCCTAATAAAAGCATTAACCTTTATTGACCCATATGTTCAACTTGCTGAGAAGTTAAGCTCTGGTCCCTCCTGTGTGGTATTTGAACAACATTTGCAGTGTTGCTGTGTGTCAGACCCTGGGCTAGTCTCAGGGATTATGCACTCATGAATAAGAAATTGATGAGCCATGACTGGGAGAAGGAAAAGATTTATGAGGAAGCCTGCCCATTTACTTAACAATGTTACCAAGATATGGTGTTAATACCATGGCAAAGGGTGTGCAGCCTGCCCCCCTCATGGAGCACTAATGGTGGGGGGAAGCACCTAGAAAGCTGATGTTTTTGTTAGTCCTGGTAGTACAGAAGAAGGTGGGATAAAGTTCCAGGCTCGGCCTAGCAGCACAAGAGCCTCAGTGTGTTTGGGAATTGGTGAGTGATCCGTTAGGGCTAGAAGTATAGGGTTGGGGTGGGACACAGAGGAAAGGAGGTAAGGAGGGAATTGAGTCTGAGAGGATGGACTGAGACCGGATGACAGAGATGGGACACAACATTAAAGTAAATGTTGCCTAAAGCTTGTCTAGGTTTAAAGTGGATTTTATAGGCAGAGATGAGCCATGAAGATCTTTTAAATAGAGGATAATGACCACGGCTGTGCTTAGAGAGACAGATTCAATGGAGAGTGAAGTCACAAGTGCATGATGTTCCTAACTTCAACACTAGACGGATGGGGATGCTGGTAGCCACCCTGGGCATGTGCAGTGGAGTGTTGGTTATCACTGAAAATACTGGATGGGTCATCATAGAGTCACAGCTCTTCCTCCCATAGACTCTGAGGTGTAGGCATGTTCAGACTCTAAGAAGCTTCCCCCTGGGCAGAAGACTTGGTAGTCATTGCTGATGTAAAATCTTTCTGGGAATATATGATTTTTAGCTATTGATGTAGACATTTCAGAGGACTGTTTTGTCCCCTAACTATTTCTGCATACCCTCTACCCCAGTCTTTGGGGCTTACAGCTTACTTAAAGTGGGTATTTTATGTCCTGTCAAAATGTCTGTGTAGCTGAGTGTTAGGGTGGCTGGCTTGGTTTCTTTTTTCAGTATCGCTTATAGAACATACACAGCCCTAGGAGAATTCTGGCAGAAAATTTCTGGATTCACTTGGTTAGGTCCCCTCCATGTCTAGAAATAGTTATGTGTTAGAACACTTTGAATTGCTATAAAGGAGTACCCAAGATTGAGCAATTTTTAAAGAAAAGAGGTTTGTTTGGCCCAGGGTTCAGCAGATTTCACAAGCATGGTGCTAGGGCCTACTTCTGGTGAGTACTTCAGGGAGCTTCTTATCAAGGTGGAGGGCAAAGGGGAAGCAGGCCTGTCACACAGTGAGAGAGGGAACAAAGAGAGGGGATGCCAGGCTCTTTTAACAACCAGCTCTTGCATGAACTAACGAAGCAAGAACTCACTATTACTGCAGGAAAATAGCAAGCCATTCCTGAGGGGATCTGGCCCTAGGACCCCAAGCCCTCCTACTCAACACTAGGGCTGAAATTTCAACCTGAGATTGTGAGGGGACAAGTATCCAACTATATTAAGTTATATCTTTAAAAATTCAGTGGAAACGGTTTGGTGTTTTTCTTTTTAATTTTATTTTCAAATATCGAAGATGTGCACCAAAGGCAAAATGATTTTTTTTATTAAATCATAGCTGTGTACATTAATGCAATCATGGGGTACAAAGTGCTAGTTTTAAATACCATTTGAAATATTTTCATCAAACTGGTTAACATAGCCTTCACCGCATTTTTTTTTTCTTCCTTTCTTGAGATACTTTGCTGAGAAGAATATATTCTAGCTCCATCGGTGTGAACATGGAAGAAGTAAAGTCTCCATCTTTCTTTAAGGCTACATAATATTCCATGGTGTACATATACCGCAATTTATTTATCCATTCGTGGGTTAATGGGCACTAGGGTTTCTTCTATGACTTAGCAATTATGAATTGGGCTGGTGCAAATATCTTTGTTATAAAGTGATTTCTGGTCTTCTGGATATATACCTAGTAGATGAATTGAAGGATCAAATGGCAGGTCTATTTTTAGATCCCTAACTGATTTCCAAACATCTTTCCAAAAGGAATGTATTAGTGTGCATTCCCACTAGCAGTGCAGAAGTGTTCCGTTTTCTTCACATCCACACCAACATCTCTGGTTTTGAGATTTCGTGATGTGGGCTAATCTTACTGGGGTTAGATGATATCTCAAAGTGGTTTTGATTTGCATTTCTCTGATGATTAAGGATGATGAGCATGTTTTCATGTGTCTGTAGGCTGTGCACCTGTCTTTTTCAGAGAAGTTTTCCTTCAAGTCCCTTGCCCACCCTGAGATGGGATCACTTGTTCTTTTCTTGCTAATACGTTTGAATTCTCTGTGGATTCTGGTTATTAAACCTTTGTCAGAGATATAACCTGCAAATATCTTCTCCCATTCTGTGGGCCGTCTGCTTGCTTTACTTACTGTGTTCTTGGCTATGCAGAAGCTTTTTAGTTTGATCAAGTCCCAGGAATGTCTTTTTGATGTTCCTTCAATTGCCTGGGAGGTCTTCTTCATAAAATATTCACCCAGGCTGATTTCTTCAAGTGTTTCCCCTGCATTTTCCCCTAGTATTTGTATAGTTTCATGTCTTCTTTAATTTTTTAATTATTTTTTATTTTTTTTCTTAAGTCATAGCTGTGTACATTAATGCAATCATGGGGTACAATGTGCTTATTTCATATACAATCTTAAATATTTTCATCAAACTATTTAACATAGCTTTCATATGAAGGCTATAACCAATTATAGCACAAGAATATGGGGAGAGGGGCAAGGGAGGTCTGGGGAGGGGGGAGAATGGGTGGAGGGAGGGTAATGGGTGGGATCACACCTATGGTGCATCTTAGAAGGGTACA
>CAUYON010008896.1:0-23735 GCA_963573935.1 Arctocebus calabarensis
TCATTGGTCCCCAAACTCACAGCTTTAAAAACCATATACTGGATCTCCCAAGTAGACATACATTTTGGGCAGAGCGAGGTGGTTCACGCCTGTAATTCTAACACTTTGGGAAGCCCAGGCAGGTGTATTGCCTGAGCTCAGAAGTTCAAGACCAGCCTGAGCAAGAGTGAGACACTGTCTCTACCAAAAATAGAAAAACGAGCCAGGCATTGTGGTGGGCACTTGTAGTCCCAGTAGCTCAGGAGGCTGAGCCAAGAGGATCACTTGAGCCCAGGAGACTGAGGTTGCTGTGAGCCAGGACGCCATGGCACTCTGCTAAGGGCGACAAAGTGAGACGCTGTCTCAAAAAAATACATCTCCAGGGTGGCTCCTGTGGCTCAGCGAGTAGGGCGCCGGCCCCATATACCGAAGGTGGCGGGTTCAAGCCCGGCCTCGGCCGAACTGCAAAACAAAAAAATAGCCAGGCGCTGTGGCGGGCGCCTGTAGTCCCAGCTACTAGGGAGGCTAAGGCAAGAGAATCGCTTAAGCCCAAGAGCTGGAAGTTGCTGTGAGCAGTGTGATGCCACGGCACTCTACCCAGGGCAATAAAGTGAGACTCTGTCTCTACAAAAAAAAAAAAAAAAAAGAATTGAAAAGAAATACTAGTGATTAAAAGGCATTGTAAAAGAATGACGGAGACTTTGGGCAGTATTGATTAGTAGACTGGACACGGATGCAGAAAGAATCTCTGAGCTTGAGGATACCTCGATAGAAACCTTTAAAACTGAAAAACAAAGAGAAAAACAATGACAATTAACCAAGAAATAAGCAGAATAGAATATCTAAGAACCATAAGACACTAACAAATGATGTAACTTATGCATAATGGGAATACTCAAGAAAAAAAGACAGAAGAAAATATTCAAAATAATAATGACAGATAATTTTCCCCAAATTAATTGCCCAGACCAAAACAACAAATCCAGGAAATTCAGCAAAAGTTAAGCAGAATAATTGCCAAAACACTAAGCCCAGGCATATAATATTCAAACTGCACAAAGATCAGATGGCAGGTAGAGACTGGCTTCATCTCTTAGTTTTCTATCCCCTGCCATACATCTATTTCCCTGTTTTTGTGCCAATACCATGGTGGTTTGATTACTGTGGACTTGTAAGTCTGATAGGGTGATGCCTCTGACTTCGTTTTATTACTAAGATTAGCCTTAGCTATACGGGTTTTTTTTTCCTGGTTCCATACAAAACAAAGTACTGTTTTTTCCAGCTCTTCAAAATGTGATATTGGTATTTTGATGGGGATTGCATTGAATCTGTAGATTGCTTTGGGCAGAAAAGACATTTTGACCATGTTGACTCTTCCCAGCCAAGAGCATGGGATATTCTTCCCTTTATTAGCGTCTTCTGCAATTTCTTTTCTTAGGGTGTCATAATTCTCCTTGAAAAGGTCTTTCACCTCAAGTGTTAGGTACATTCCTAAGAATTTCATTTTATTTTTAAGCTACTGTGAAGGAAATTGTTTCTTGATTTGCTTCTTGGCTTGGCTGTTATTGGTGTATACAAAGGCTACTGATTTGTGGACATTGCTTTTATACCCTGAGACATTATTGTATTTCCTGATGACTTACAGGAGTTTGGTGGTTAAGTCTCTGGGGTTCTCTAAGCAGAAGATCTAAGTATAAGATCGTATCATCAGCAAAGAGGGAGACTTCCACCTCCACTTCCCCGATTTGGATGTTCTTTATATTCTTCTTTGGCCTGATTGCATTAGCAAACTTAACTTCCAGAACTATGTTGAATAATACTGGCGATAATGATAATGAACATCCTTGTCTGTTTCCAGTTCTAAATGGAAACGCTTTCAGTATTACAACATTGGAATGACGTTCGCTGTGCGTTTGTCATAGATGGCTTCAGTCAGCTTAAGAAATGTGCCACCTGTGCCTATTCTCTTAAGTGTTCTTGTTAGAAACGGATGCTGAATTTTGTCAAATGCTTTTTCTACATCTATTGAAAGGATCATCAGGTCTTTGTTTTTGCTTCTGTTGACATGTGTAATACATTTATGGATTTGCATATGTTAAGCCAACCTTGCATCCCTCGGATGAAGCCTGCTTGATCATGATGTATAAATTTGCCATCTGATCTTTGCTAAAGCAAACAAAAGCATACAGTAGGGAAAAGAATCCCCATTCAACAAATGGTGCTGGAGAACTGGATAACCACATGAAAAAGACTGGAAATTGAACCACACCTTTCACCCCTTACAACCATTGAGTGAGGATGGATAAGAGACAAATCTAAGATGCAAAATGATAAAAATATGAGAAGAAAGTGTGGGGAAAACTCTTGATGATGCTGGACTGAGGAAAAAGTTTATGACAAAGACTTCAGCGCCATTGCAACAATAAAAATTAACAAATGGGACTTAATTAAGCTGAGAAGCTTCTTTGAAGCTAAGGATTCAACAAATAAAGCAAAAAGACAACCTTCGGAATGGGAAAAGATATTTGCAGAGCAGCAATCTGACAAAGACTTGATAACTAGGCTCTACAGAGAGCTAAAATTAATCAACAGGAAAAGAGTAAACAATCACATTTACCTCTGGGCAAGAGATATGAAAAGAAACTTCTCTAAGGAAGACGGACGAATGGCTAACAAACATATGAAAAAATGTTCATCATCCCTGATCATCAGAGAAATGCAAATGAAAACCATCCTGAGATATCATCTAACCCCAATGAGAATGGCCCACATCACAAAGTCTCAACGTGACAGATGCTGGCGTGGATGTGGAGAGAAGGGAACACTTTTACACTGTAGGGGGGACTGCAAACTAATACAACCTTTGTGGTAGGAAGGATGGAGAATCCTCAAAGAACTCAAATTAGACGTCACATTTTATCTCAAAATTTGTGGTAGGAAGGATGGAGAATCCTCAAAGAACTCAAATTAGACGTCACATTCTATCTCAAAATCCCATTACTAGGCATTTATCCAGAAGACAAAAATATTTTTATCATAAAGACATTTGCACTAGACTATTTATTACAGATCAATATACAATCATCAAAATGTGGAAACAGCCTAAATGCCCACCAACCCAGGAATGGATTAAAAAGCTGTGGTATGTGTACACCATAGAATACTTACTATTCAGCCATTAAAAAAGATGGAGACTACATCTTTTGTATTGACCTGGATGTAGATGGAGCACATTCCTCTTAGTAAAGCATCACAAGAATGGAGAAGCAAGTATGCAATGTACTCAATTCTGATACGAAGGTAGCAGACGAGCTAATACAAGGTGGGGGTGGGAGAATGAAGGATCAGGGAAGGGGGAGGTGAGGGAGGGAAATAGAGAGTCATGGTGTATGGCATACTTCTTGAGGACAGGACACAATTACAAGGGAGGACTTTATCTAAAATATGCAATTAGTGTAACCTAACTCTTTGTAACCTCAATGAATACCTAACAAGGAAAAAAAATGTGCTTTTTCAATAATAAATAAAACTGCACCTAATAAAAGATTTTTTAAAATCCTGAATGATGCTAGAGGGAAAAACAGCTTACCTCTAGACAAGAATAACATCTGACTTCTCAGTAATTATGCAAGTCAAAAGAGAGTAAACACATAAATATTGAGAGAAAAAATCCTAGAATTCTGTAACTTGCAAAGGCATCTTTCAAAAATTAAGGACTAATGAAGACTTATTAAGCCAAAAAAATTTTTAAAAAAAAGATAGAGAAAATTTGTTGCCAGAAAGCTTGCCTTGCAACAAATGTTAAAAGAAGTTCTTTAGACAAAAGAAAAATAATATAGGTAATAAACTTGAATCTAGATAAAGAGGAGTATGAGAGGAGAAATAAATGAAGATAAAATAACAACTTTAATGTTTCTTTTTCTTGCAATTCTAACAATTAATAGCTTATCCAAAATAATAGCAACAATGTATTTTATCATACATGCACATATGTGTGTATATGTCTGTACACATATATGTGCTTATGCACAAGTATAATGAATGAGAGCAATAATATAAGGGATGATCAGTACAAATTAAAATTATTTCACAATTAAGAGTAAAGTGATACAGTTTGAAAATGAACTTGAATTCATTACAAATATTTATTGCACACTCCAGGGCGGCCACTGAAAGAATTTTTAAGAATGGGGAATATAATGGATATACTAAAGTAGGAGATTAAACCGAATCGTTGAAATGTGTTCAACTAAAAACTACATAAAACAAAAAATAAAGAGTAAAACACAAAAATAGAAATTGAGAACAAGAGTAACATATGCAAAACAGCAATTAATATAGACAACACTAATCCAGCTACATCAATAATCACTGTAAAGGTGAATGGTTTATATACGTGAATTAAAGGATAAAGACTGCCAGAATGGATCTACAAACAATATTCAGTTATATGTTGTCCATAAGAAAACCATTTTAAATAGAAAGACACATACAGATGAGAAGTAAATGGATGAAGAGAAATGTACCATATAATATGAATTAAAAATTATATTAAATGAATTAATATAAATATATTAATTTCAGACAGAGTAGACTTCACAGTAAGGCAAGAATCAGGGAAATATTACACAATGACAAAAAGGACAATTCTTCAGAAAAGTAAACTTCAAGATGCAGGTGTCCACCAATAGAGTAGCAAAATATATGAGGCAAAAACTGACAACAGAAAAGAGAAATAGATGACTATCCCTCTCCCGTAAGGGACTTCCGTATCCCTTTGTCAGAAATAAATAGATCAAGTAGGCAGAAAATTGGTAAGGACTTAACAGCACACTGTAGGAGAGGCTGGTGGTGAACTGTAGGCCAGGCCTTCCTGGAGAACTTGTGTCACCAGAGTGCCAGTCACCCAAACACAGGGGGTCTGGCCCCAGGTGACTCGGGGCTGACATTCCAGAGAGCCTGTCTGACCAAAGTCCAAGATTTCTGGCCTTCCAGGTGCTGCAGACAGACATTGATGTCTTGGGGTTGAGAACAGAATGCTTAGCAGCTCAAGATGACTATCACCTGAGTCCTGCCCAGGTATAAGATGAAAATCACCAAAGTCGAGGTTTACCCGCTACTTTGCATTAGTCACGGGACGTGTTTACTTGATTTCTCCTCTGTTGTTTCCCTCTCAGTGGGAATGATTAGTTGGGCGCCTTACTTTGAATAACTAAAATTAACTTTCTGTTTTATGTTGTCAGCATGATTCACGGTTTTGGCTGAATAAAAGACCCCTGAGCAATCTTTTCGGGGCTGCACCTGCTGAACTGTACCGAGGAGCTACTAGCTATGGAGTGTGCCTCTCACAGGCTCCCGCCGGTTTTTCCACCCGGGATAACTGAGTCTGAGGCTTTTCTCATGTCCACCGCTCTGTGCACGTCCCGGCAAAGGTAGTGGGGACCCAAGCCCCCCGCACATCAGTTCACTGCATATAATGTTCATGGATAACAACAAGAGCAGAAGACAAATTATTCCCAAGCTCACAGGGCGCATTCACCAACATAGGCCACATTCTTGGCTATAAAACGCACCTTAAAAAATTTAGAAGAATAGAAATTAAATAGTATCTGCTCTCAGACCACAATGACATTAAACTTAGGAATCGATAACAGATTGGAGATGATCAAACACATTTTAAGTAACACAAGGGTCAAAGAGAAACTTTCAAAAATAATTTTTAAAAGATGCGGAACCTAATTAAAATGACAACAAAGCTCATTAACCGTCGCGACAGGCAATGACAGCAGGGCTTACTCTCTCCACATGATCTAGAAATCAGGCTGTTTGGTATAAATTTATCCTAATGAGTTGAAAACTTATGTCCACAGAAAAACTGGCACATGGATGTTTGCAGCAGCTTTATTTGTAAGGCTAAAGGCCAGAGGAAACCAAGGTATCACTCAATGGGTGATGAATACAGAAACTGCATATCCAGAGAATAGAATATTAGTTAGCACAAAAAAGAAATGCGCTATCCAAACACACACACAAAAAAAGAAGAACAGAAGCCAATCTGAAAACTAGGTGACATTTTGGAAGAGGAAAAACTGTGCAGATAGTAGAAAGCTTAGTTGTTGCCAGGAATTAGTGAAGGGGAGGAAGGAATAGGGAAGTGGAGGGCTGAGGATTTTTACAGCAGTGTAACCAAGCTGTACCATACAATAATGAAGGGTACATGTCCTCCAATATCTGCCCAAACCCAGAGCATGTACAACACCAAGGGTGAGCTCTGATGTAAACTATGAACACTCAGTGGTAAAGATGTGCCACTGTGGGCTCACGGCTCGTAACAAATGGGCCACTCTGGTGGAGAACGTTGAATGTGGTGGAGGCTACACATTGGGAAAGTAGAGGGTATATCTGGGAAATCTTTATTACCTCATACTCAATTTTGCTGTGACCCAAAAAGTACTCCAAAAAATAACATGTATTTTAGAAAAAATGTACTGTAGTGATTTTACCATTGAACAGCTTCTTATTATCAATGTAACTTAGTTCATTTTCAACCTTTTTATTTTTACATATACATGTGTTTATTAGGTTTCCACTTTTTGCCTTCACAGAATTAAAAAGGTTTAAAATTTAATAACAATAACAATGTTTAAGATAAGGACTAGAAACATAAACCACGTAAAGAATGAGCAAAGATACATTCAGAAAAGAAAACAGACAATTACTGCATCGAAATATTAAGCAATACTAATAATAATAATGCAAAGAAAGTAATGTTCACTTTGTCAAATAAGAGTATGTCTATTATAGAATGCTTTGACTCTGAGGGTCAGTATGGAGTCATCAGATAACTTCTTACTTTTTTTCCCAAATCTCAAAAAACAGACAACTAATATTATATAGTTGTCTTATATTACTTATATTAAAAGTAAAAGGTAGTTTCAAAAAACAGATCATGCCAAATCTTATAGACAATAGAAAAAAGAAGAAATATTTCAAAATCATTCTACTTGATCTGGATACACCTGATATTTAAATTGGAGAAAATATATTGTTATAAAGGGAAATTACAAACATATTTCACTTATAAATGAGGATGCAATATCCTAAACAACATATTGACAAGTTGAATTAAAAATTAATGTTCAAGTAATGTACTTTGGTCAAAACTGAATCAATTTATGTGAGAATTAGTCACT
Source organism: Arctocebus calabarensis (assembly GCA_963573935.1). Lineage (NCBI taxonomy): Eukaryota > Metazoa > Chordata > Mammalia > Primates > Lorisidae > Arctocebus > Arctocebus calabarensis. The sequence continues at coordinate 7,173 of CAUYON010008896.1, forward strand.
ATTTTCTTGTTTGTTTGTTTGTTTTCTTTCCCTCACCCCTCCCTCCTTCTCTTTCTGTCTGCTCTCTCCTTCCCCCAGGCCCCACTGCGTCATTGATTGTCATTAATTGTCCTCAAATCAAAGTTGAATACATAGGATTCATGCTCCTCTATTTTTAAACTTTTTAAAAGGAGTTCAAATATAATGCAAACATTTAGTAGAAAATTATTTATACTTTTCACCAACTTTTATTATTCTAATATAGTAAGAACAGCTATTTTTAATAAGTGCTAATATATGCCAGGTATGTATATGCATTTGAGTTAAATTTATTTTGTCATCTTAAAAACTTTCATGAGAAGTGATTATTATTATTCAGATGTTGCACATTAAGAAACTAAGGGGTAAAAATATAAACTCTTCTAAAGTCATAACACTTACAATTAATAGAAACAGAATAAGAAAATACAAAGTTTATTCCTGAGCCTATTTATTCTTAAACAGTTTCTAATCGTTTCTCTTGAGAATGGGAAAGATTATCTGATTCTAGAACAAAGGCATGGAATTTTCACTGGACAAGAATGTACGGTCTAAATTTGGAATTTTTCCTCATTAGTACAACTGTCATTTTGGATTGAATTATTGTGTTGTAGGGGTGTCCCGTGCTTCGTGAAGAGTTTAGTAGCATCCCTACCCTTTATCTGCTAAACTCCAGCAACATTTCAATTCATGACAGTCAAAAATACCTCCAGATACTTCCAAATGTGATTTGGAGCAGTGGGGAAGGATCACTTCCTGTTGAAAACACTGCCATATATACCTTTTTTTATTTAAATAATAATTGTTTTAATTTTCATTGGTCTTTGATACATGTCATAATGCAGTATGCTTGAATGATTTTGTTTCATCAGAATGTAGCATGTATTGAGCACATTTTCTTCTGGAAATTCACTATCTTATTTCCACATCAGGATGCCTTTTCAGGGATAAAGGCTATATTTAGTTCTTCTCCACCAGTCTCTTCATTCAATCATTCATGATATCCATTAACTGAGGAAAAAAAAAAAAGACCACAATGAACTAAAATAGCTGATTGGAAAAGATGTTTCAAGAAGCCCCGCTTCTCCTAAGCTATGGCAAATGGGGCATTATGCTCAAGCTCTTAAGGAGTTGCTCTCAAGTAATAATGACTTTTTAAAAAGAGAATTCTTGGTACCAATACATGAGACTATAACTAAATGCAATTGCTCTTCCTCAGCTTTTCAGATAGCCAGTTTTATACAGAAGATGAATTATGTTAAGAAAGTTCCAAGGCAAGGCAGAAATTTTTAGTAACTTTTTTTCTCCATTAAATCACCAAGGTTTGAGAATTATGACTACTGTGGTTTCAACAGTACCACACTTGCAACCATTTTCATTCTTTCTTTTGTCAGAATGAGTCACATCATTATCCAAATCAGCTGCCATTATCCTAATTAACCACGTCATCCTTGGTTCAAACATGGTCATGTGAGAATGAGTGACAGGTGTAAATTCAGATTCCATGGAAAATTAGATAATTTTCTCTAATTATTATTCTAACTCACAGGCCCTTTTATAAACTCCTAAATTTGTGAACCAAAGTTTTGTGTTCAGCAAACCGTGGGAGGAAATCCTGGTGAAATAGAACGTGACTAATTTCCCTTGGCCATCTGAGTCACCAACCTGGATGGCATGAAAGTGTGTTTGATAGTGGAAAGGGTAATTCCATGTGCCACAAGTAAGATGTGACATTTTACATTCTAACCAAAACGAGCAAACCTAAAGTTTCAAGTGGACACTTTATATTATAGTAGACAATTCCTGCTGTGAGTACCCTTTCTAACGAGTTACGCTAAAAACACTAAACTTTTTCATAATGGTCTTTTTTCTTTATGTTTTTATGATCATTTTATGAATTGAATGAAATCAATTCAATTGGCATTTTTACGTTGAAATTAGTTTCAAATGAATATGTAAATTACTAATTTTTTTATACTCGAATGTGTCAAATACTTAAAGTGCTTTTTTAAAATTTCATCTTTTTTATAGAAAAAGAAATTTCAGTCATGGTGTAACAACCAGCAGGAATAACTTTTCCTAGGTAATGTGCCCGTTCTTCTGTATCAGTCGTCTATGTTTCAGTTTAAGAAACAGACTCATGGGCTGATAATAACTATATACATGACTCATGAATGAGTGTGCAAGTTGGCTTGAAAGCTCTTCTGACCTCAGCTTTCTTCACTCATTCATTCACAGTTGGTTCATGGGTCATTTGGAAGCTGGCAGGTCTTATAAGGTCTAGCCTAGGACAGTGGAGCGTATTCCACATAGCCTCTGACTTTCTGTCACACTGACACAGCTCATTCACATGGGAGCTGGGAAGTGTTCTAAGAAAATGAGCAGAAATGCTGAAGGTCTCTTGAAGTATATGCTTTGAAATGGAATATCACATCTATTGCATTCTACTGGCCAAAGCGAGCCATGTGGCCAATCCATATTTAAGAGGAGGGAAAATAGATTTTGCCTCTAATAAGAGATGTTACAAAGTCAGTATAAAGGTATATAGGAAAAAAAAAACATCATGATCCCTTTTGCAATCTACACTTCTAATAGTGACAATTCTGTCATTACTTTCTTCAGATTAATAGGAGAGTACAAATGATTAGGTCACAGTGTTTGCATTTGTTAGGTGAAGTCCAAGTTATAATTGAACCCTTCACCTAGGGGGTGTGCGCTATACCCTTCCACTGTGCACAGTAGGTAGAGCTTACCAATCCTCCTTTCTCCTCTCCTCTCCTTTCTCACTCCTGGCCCCCACTCGAATTTAATTAAGGTTTTCTCTCTTGTGGGCTTGCAGTTGTTTATCTACTGGCTTCATATTAGTATTGAGCCATCAGATACTTGCTTTTCCATCATTGGGACACTTTACTAAGTTTAATATAAAAGTCCCTATTGTTTTCATGGCTGAACAGTACTCTGTGATATTCATATACCAGTTTATTAAGCCATTCATGTGTTGATGAGAGAATCCACAAACAAAGTAAAAGTAAACCTTCTATTAGATCCTGCAATCCCATTACTGGGTATCTACCCAGAAGAAGAAAAGTCATTTTACCATAAGGACATTTGCACTAGAATATTTATCACAGCTCAATTCATAGTCATCGATATGTGAAAACTTTGTCATCTTGAATATAAGCAAAATGAGCCCTGAATGCGTACAAAGACGTTGTCAACATGCAGTGAGAATAGATTGGTCCTGTTCAGCAATTTGATAACTCAGTGTGAAGCTGATTAAACTAATCAGTTTACAGATACAATATGGGGGATGAATCTTTTTAGGAATGGGTTGAATATATCATGGTTTATTTCTAAAACTCTTTCTTTACTGATAAACATGGCAATACAGACACAGTAACAGAGACAAATTTGAGTCATGTCCTTAAAGTTTAGGTTGATTTTGATAAAGTTCATCTAATGCAGCACCCTATGGATTATTATTTTTTAAGTCAGTGGGGTCTCAGTGCATAGATAATATTTGAAGGAGATGAAAATGAGGCAGAATATGCTGTTCTTTAATGTAGGAAAATTGTAATGTGCACACATTCCATCTCAATAGCAAAACCCCATGCAAATGTACTATTCCAAGCAGAACTAAGACTCACTACAATACCGCCTGGTAATATTACTTCTAAAAGCTATCACAACACATAGCTGGATTTCAGTGGTCTTGTTGCTCATGACTGTTCAAATTTCAGGGAACACATGTTAACAATAATTATCTGTTTTAAGCCACAACAAAGATATTTTCTTTTGTTCCTACTTATAATGGAAATGTATGCAGACGTTTTAAGTGAAAATATAAAATTTAGAAAGGGGAAGAAAAACACCTATATTATGAAAATTGTTTATATATGAATTACATTAAAGGTATATCCAATTTTTAGACTCAATCCAATGTGATCAACTTCTTCAATCCTTTGGGAAAACAAAAGCTTGCATAGGCACATGACAGCTAACTACGTGTAAGAAATTCCAATGTACTCAGCCCTACTATGAAACTTATCTATAGCTTTCATATGAAGGCTATAACCAAATTATAGAACAAAAAATATGGGGGGAGGGAGGGGAGGGGAAAGGGAGGGGAGGGGGAGCATGGGCGGAGGGAGAGTAATGGGTGGGGCCATACTTACAGTGCATCTTAGAAGGGTACAGGCGAAACTTACTGAATGCAGAATATAAAGGTCTTAACACAATAACTAAGAAAATGCCATGAATGCTATGTTAACCAGTTTTATGAAAATATTTCAACTTGTATATGAAACCAGCACATTGTACCCCATGATTCCATTAATGTACACAGCTATGATTTAATTTAAAAAAAAAGAAATTCTGAGAGATAAAGTAGTAGGAAAAAAGAATTAATATGTATATATCTCTTTGCAACTGGTGCTCACAAAATTTCTTATCATGTTAATCGCATCATAAGAATACAAGGCATTATACTTGTCAATTTTATCTGAAAACATTTACGCTTAGGGACTCGATGACTTGTGAAATGTTGCCCTGCTCCAACATAGAAGACCATGAAGAAATATGGGTTTTTTGAGTCCACATTCCAGACTCTTCTCCTACAACACGTTCCTTTTCAAATAGAGCCTGAGTAATGATGCTGCCATGTCACTGCAAACATCAAAGAACAACAGGGAGGTATCCGAGGCTCATAACTGCATCTAACTAGGTTCTGAGTGTAGCAAACTTGCAAGATGGTCTTATAAGAAGACTAAATGGCTTCTGGCGGAGAATAAATGCTGAGAAATAGGGATAAAATGATCTTTTTTTAAACAAAAATTTTAGTTATTAAGGAAAAGTAATAATTTTGAACGTGCTAGCCAACATTTAAATTCCTCCTAAGTCAGCCTTGTGGATGCAGTTGAATGCACATGTCGTAGAAGAAGAGGGTTTTGATTAAAGAAATGTAGAGCAGCGGTTTCTAGACATCCTATAAATAGTGCACATGAATAAATTTGCTTTAAGACCCCTTTATCTCAATGGAAGCTAAAAGTACTCTCTGCCACTTAGAGGGTGACTGTGGTAGCTGCCAGCTCCACGTTGGTGACAGGTGGGAGACCGTGGCTCCCTATTGGGCAGTGGTGCTGTCTGGTGAGGGTCCGAGGTGTTGGTAAAGAAATAAGAGATGTGTTCAGGTGTACAGTGCGATCTAAATTTACATGCTTTGACTAAAATGGACACGGATCCCATGGTGGCCTCCTAATGAAAAACTTCATCGCACTGACCTGTGGCTTCCTCGTCTCCATGAGCTTCTCCCCCTGATATGCAGCTCGGCTCACTGGACAGTTTCGGTGCGTGTTGGCATTTGTTTTCATAACCACAGACCTTGAAATCTTGCTCTGTTGGAGATGCTCTTACCTAGTCGATAGTTTCTTGTCCCCAAACTCTAATTTGCTATTCACTGTATTTTTCCACACTTCCAAAACGCCAAGCCAGCCCAGGAACATTGGAGAGTCTTCACTGCACCACAATAAACAGTTCAAGACTTTGTATTCATTTTTCCAACGGCACCTACCTAGACTGTCCCATTTGGTGGGATCTCTCCTCATGTGCACAATGCAAGAATACATTTCGAAAATTACTAAAGATTAAATGTCTTACCGTAAGAAATGAGCAAGTGAGGTGATGGTTAAGTTACCAGTTTGAGTTAAGCATTCTACATTGTATATGAAATCATCGCATTGTACCCCATAAATGTATACAGTTATGATTTAATAAAAATTTAAATTTTAAAAAATAGAATAAAATAAAATAAAATAAAAATAAATCAGTCCTACACTGCCACAGGGGACATGGAGTCATGATTATGCATGATTTCACTGGAAAGTTTGTAGTCTCCCAAACATACAGCTGTGTAAATGAGACACTACATCTAACCTAACTGAATGTTTCCACACTTTACTTCATGTGCCTTAAGAATTTGGATTTTGCCGAAGCAATAGCATTTTTTTTGTCTGGATATTATCTTTTACTCTCACTGAAGCCCTAAATTCATCCACTTACAAATACGCAGAGCACGTGTATAAGGTAGCCAGAAAACATCAGGATTTTATGTGCAATTAAACTATATTGATTTGTTAAGTTAAAATATAGAATATAGAATCCCTATATCATTATCAAGTGTGATTTATTTCTGGAGATCATAACAATTCATGTGGGGAGGGTGCCATGCCATGATCCTTCATTAAACAGTTGGATGACCAGGCCAATAAAATTTGGGTTATGATGTGACTTCGGTTGTGCTACAAGCAGAGGAGGTAAATAAAACCAAAGTTGCAAAGCGTTGCAGCGTCGAGATGGATGCACGACCCGTGCTACTTACTTAGCTCAGTGATTTTTCAAACCTTGCCCCACAGAACCATGAAGGTCTGTTTCTCAGAAACCCAGCTGGCAGGGAGAACATTCATGTTGTTTTAAGTAATAGCATTTAAAGTAAAATTTAATTTGAAGGATGTATTCAATCTTACAAAAAATTATATAGACACATGACATAAGGAGAAAGAAATAGAGGAATACATAGATAGATAGGGAGAGGATATAAGAATATCCCTGTTTTAACCTTTCAGTTAAATATTTTCCTGACCAGAAATCCATCTGAGTTAATGGTAATATGTTCCTTACAGAGGCAGGCTGACTTCATTTTCTTTTCTAAAATACTTACCATTCCAAGCACAGTGCATGTTAGTTTCATTATTTAATTCATTTCACAGGAATCATTTGAGATTATATTATGGCTTCCATTTTACAAATGGGATCAGGCTCAGCAAGGTTAAGAAACTAGCTTAGTGTCAGTGAACTTGAAAGACAGAAGTGGTTTCCAATTAACTCAGGTATGACTGAATTAAAAGTTTGCACTTATTTCGATATCTGTATCACCATGTTGCTTATAACATGGGGCTGAATGGTACATAGGGTAGACATATTCATTTTAGATATAATATGTAGAAAGATGTGTGGATTTTAAACCAGAAAATAAAAATCATCAAATCCTTTGTACCATAAAATTCTAATATCATTGACTCTACTTTAAAATTATTTGTCTAATTTCTCAGTTTTCAATTGAATTCTATTAATGGCAGCTTTTTTTTATCAAAAGGTATAATTTTTTACCTCATGTGAAAAGTATTCCTATATATTGACATTTTGAGAATGAAATAAATATTAAAATGGAATGTTGAAAATTAACATTCATGACTTTCTTCCCTAAACATGCATAATTTGAGACAGTTTATTGCCAAGCAGGCCACTACCTCATGCATTTTTTTAAAAAGACATGACATTTACTTTCTTTCCCACCCATATTATGCTTCAGCACATTATTCAAGAAGTTGCTTATTCTTCCAATTTACTCTACAAAATAATGCTTTATTACTGTAAGTAAATAATATTTATTTCATTATATGATCAAGGATAATGCACAATACAGCAAGGCTGAAGAGTTAGCCAGAATGTATTAGGAATGGAAGCAAAAATAATGAAATAAAAACACAAATAAATGGATGATCAGATACTGTCACCAATGATATCAGGAAGGGTTGTACTCGGTGAAAAAAAATAAATATGAAATTAGTTATGAGGGGGCAGCTGTACTGCAATTAAATCAAAAAGTCCCCAAGCAGTAAAAGAAATCATCAACAGAGTAAAGAGACAACCTATAGAAAGAGGGAAAATATTCACAAGCGGTGCCTCCGACAAAGGACTGAGATTCATGATCTATAAAGGATTTAAACAACTGCACAAAGAAAAGAAAAGTGCCATTACAAAGTGGGCAGGTTTCTTTCCCCCAGTATATGTTCTTGTTTGGTTTATCAAAGATCAGGTGGCTTTAAGAGGTTAGTTTCATCTCATGGTTTTCTATTCAGTTCCAAATCTTTGTGTCTTTATTTTTGTGCCTATACCATTCCGTTTTGATCAGTATGGCCTTGTAGCATAGCCAAAAGTTTGGTAGGGTGATACTCCCACTTTGTTTCTGTTACTATTCAATAAGTGGTACTGGGAGACCTGGGTAAATAACCACATGTAAAAGACTGAAACTGAGGGCGGCACCTGTGGCTTAAAGGAGTAGGGTGCCGGCTCCATATACCTGAGTGGTAGGTTCAAACCCAGCCCCAGCCAAAAACTACAAAAAAAAAAAAAAAAGACTGAAACTGGACCCACACCTCTCACCACTTACAAAAATAGATTCAAGATGGATAAGAGATTTAAATCTAAGGCATGAAATAATAAAAATCCTCAAATAAAGAGTGGGGAAAATACTTGAAAATATTGGCCTAGGGAAAGATTTTATGAAAACTTCCATGTCAATTGGAACAAAATCAAAAATAAACAAATGGGACTTAATTAAACTGAAAAGCTTCTATACAGCTAAGGAAAAAACATCCAAAGCAAACAGACAACCATCAGAAGGAGAAAAGATATTTGCATATTATGAATCAGACAAAAACTTCTTAACTAGGATCTATAAAGCATGCTAATTAGTCTGGGGGGTGCCTGTGGCTCAAAGGAGTAGGGGACCAGCCCCATATACCAGAGGTGGCAGGTTCAAACCCAGCTCCAGGCAAAATCTGCAAAAAAAATAAAAAATTAAAAATTCAAATTAATCAACATAAAAAGCGTAAACAATCCCATATATCACTGGGCAAGAGACATGTTTTCTTTAAAGAAAACAGATGAATGGCTAACAAATATATGAAGAAAGGCTTATCATCTCTCATCATCAGAGAAATGCAAATCAAAACCACCCTGGGATATCACCTAACCCCAGTGAGAATGGCCCACATAAGGAAGTCTCAAAGCTGCAGATGCTGGTGTGGGTTTGGAGAGAAGGGAACACTTTCATACTGCTGGTGGGAGTGCAAACTTATCCAACCTTTGTGGAAAGAAGTATGGGGAATCCTCATAGAACTCAGATAGACCTCCATTTGATTCTGCAATCCCGTTATTAGGGATTGCATCTACCTAGAAGAAAAAAAAAATTCCTTTTGTCATAAGAACATGTGCACTGGCTGAGGCAAGAGAATCACCTAAAGCCCAAGAGCTGGAGGTTGCTGTGAGTTGTGATACCATTGCACTTTAGTGAGGGTGACAAAGTGAGACTCTGTCTCTAAAAAAATAAAAAGAACTGCACTAGACTGTTTATTGCAGCTCCATTTATAATCACCAAAATATGGAAACAACCTAAATGCCCACCAACCCAGGAATGGATTAACAATCTGTGGTATATGTATACCATGGAATACTATTCAGCCATTTAAAAAGATGGAATCATTACATCTTTTATATTAACCTAGATGAAGATGAAGGTGGAACACATCCTTCTCAGTAAAGCATCACAAGAATGGAGAAGCAAGAGTCCAACGTACTCGATTCCAATATGAAGGCAGGGAGCTAATACAAGGAGGGAATGTGGGACCTGGGGGAGCAGAGGAGGGAGGGTGGTAGGGGGTTTTGGAGTATGGCACAGGTCTTGGGAGTAGGACACAATTATAAGAGGGACACATATGCATACACATAAATACCCCATGGAATACTACTCAGCCACAAAACATTTAAAATAATCTCTTTTGCAGCAACTTGGATAGATCTGGAGGTATTTATCCTAAGTAAAGTAACTCAGTACCAGAAAATCAAATACTATATGTTCTTACTTACAAGTGAAAGTAACCTATGGCTGTCCATGGTCATACAGAGTGGTACAATGACATTGAAGACTAAAAAGGAGGGAAGGTAAGAGAAGGGTGAAAGATAAAAAATGACTCACTGGGCTCAGTGCCCATAGCTCAGTGGTTTTGGTGCCAGCCACATACATTGGGGCTGGTGAGTTCTAATCTGACCTGGGCCTGCTGAACAACAATGACACCTGCAACAAAAATAATTGCTGAGTGGTGTGGCAGCCGCCTGTCGCCCCAGCTACTTGGGAGGCCGAGGCAGGAAAATCACTTAAGCCCAAGAGTTTGAGGTTGCTGAGAGCTGCGATGCCGCCTCACTCTACTGAGGGTGACATAGTGAGACTCTATCTCAGAAAGAAAAAACAAAATGACCCATTGGTTACAGTGTACATTATTCAGATGATGAGCACACTAAAATTTTAGACATGACCACTATACCATTTATCTTTGTAAGAAAACCCTACTTATATTCCTTAAGTCTACTGAAATAAGTAAGTAAATACTCCCATAAAAAATTGAAAGCACAGGACCAGACCAAAAAAGATACCAAAGGGTGGCGCCTATGGCTCAAAGGAGTGGGGCACTGGCCCAATATGCCAGAGGTGGCAGGTTCAAACCCAGCCATGGCCAAAAAAAACTGAAAAAAAAATCCCAGATATGCCAATGAGTTTCCAGATAATGATTTTCATAATTCGTTTTCAGATCTTTAGTGAGGATAATAATGTCTATTTCTTACAGTCATGATCAGTATTAAATAAAATTACATTCAAATGCATTTTAAAGATATATAGTTGAGGCTTGAACAATGCCAAGGCTAAGAGAATTGACCTCCATTCACTCAAAAATCTATATATAATTTTTGACTTCCCCCCAAAACTTAACTACAAATTGTCTACTCTTGGTCAGATGACTAATAACAAACAATTAATAAACACATATTTTGTAATCTATATGTATTTTTTCCAGAATGTTAAGGGGTACAAACATCGTGGTTGCTTTGGAGTAGTTTGAGTCAAAGTTATAAGTGTTCCCATCACCCAGACAGTGTGCATCCTGACCACACCTGCTTGGCTTCATTGTATACACCATATGTATACAAGAGTGTTGGTGGGTTAGCTCCAATTTAGCAGTGAGCACATGTGGTGTTTGTTTTTGCATTCCTGCCCTACTTCACTTAGAAGAATGGTCTCTAGTTCTACCCAAGTTGTTATAAAAGCTATTGGCTCACCATTTATTTTATGACTGAGCAGTGCTCCGTAGTACATGCAAACTACATTTTATTAATCAACTTATGGATACTTGGGTTGATTCCACATCTTTGCAACTGTGAACTGTGCTGCAATAAACATTGAAGTACACGTGTCTTTTTGATAAAATGAATAGCCGGATCCAGGGGTAGGTCTACTTTTACTTCTCTGAGTCATCTCCACAGTATTTTCTGTAGATGTTGTACTATTTCGCAGTCCCATCAAAAGTGCATAAGTGTCCCTTTTTCTCTGCATCCACTTCAACGTTTGTTGTTTTGGAACATTTTAGTAAACACCAGGCCCACTGAACTGGTGTTGATTTGCATTTCCATAATGAATAGAGATGTTGAATATTTTTTCATATGTTTATTGGCCATTAGCCTGTCCTCTGTTGAGAAGCTTTTGTTCATGTCTTTTGCCCACTTTTTTATAGGGTTGTTTGATTTTTTTCTTACTAATTTGGTTCAAGTTCTTTCCAGGTTCTGGTTATCAAATCTTTATCCGATGTACAGCATGCAAATATTTCCTCCCAAATCAGTAGCATTCATACAAACCAACAACAGTCAAGCTGTGAATCAAATCAGACTCGATAGCTCTCACAATAACTACATGTATTATTTTCTGTGTTCTTGTGAGAAAGTAGGCTGGAGAAGAGAAAATATTATTCAGTGAATCACAAGAAAGAGAAAATATGTTTACGGCTCATTAAGTGAAAGTGAATAATCAAAAAGGCCTTCATCCTCCTTGGGTAGGCTGAGGAGGAAAAGGAAGGAGAGGGGTTAGTGTTGCTATTTTGGGGGTAACAGAGATGGAACATGGAAGGAGACAGCAGGGTAGACATGGAAGGCAGGGACACTTGGTGTGATTTTATTTAGAAATACCTACATACATGTGGACATGCACTTATGCAAATCCATATTGTTCTTGGGTCAACTGCAAAATGTGTTTAGTCCCTTTTCTATTGCTTATAACAGACTACTTGAAGCTGGATTATTTGTAAAGAAAAGGAATTTACTTCTTACAATTATACAGGATAGAAAGTCTAAGGTTGAGGGGGGATATCTGTTCATAGCCTTTTTGTAGTTGGAGAGTCTGAAGTGTCTAGAGTGGGGTGCGTGACATGACGAGGCAAGGAGGCTAAATGTGCTAATATTCTATATAAACATAGACTCTCTTCCTCCTCTAGTAAAATCACCAATTCCTTGCCCTGAGTATCTCATTAATCCATTAATCCATGAATGGATTAGACCATTTGTGAGCGCTTAGCACTCGTGATCCAATCACCTGTTAAAGTCACACTTCTCACTCTTGCCACACTAAGAATTAGTTTCAACATAGTTTTGGAGGAGATACTTAAACCATACCAGAATGCTACATAAATGAAAGGTGTAATTAGAAGTAATTATTCTATTACTTATTACATTGATTTAGCAAGATCACAAGCATTGCTGGCTCAAGTACTCACAGTGACTGAAATGCAAAGAAAATGTATGGGCTGGCCTGTGCTTGTAGCAAAAGAGAAAGTGAGAATTCAAATGGAGAGAGATTACTTGGGCGTTCCAATTACACTCCTTACTTTTTTTTTTTTTTTTTTTTGAGACAGAGCCTCAAGCTATCACCCTGGATAGAGTGCTGTAGCATCACAGCTCACAGCAACCTCCAATTCCTGGGCTCAAGTGATTCTCTTGCCTCTGCCTCCCAAGTAGCTGGGACTACAGGCATCCACCACAACACCCAGCCATTTTTTGGTTGCAGCCGTCATTGTTGTTTGGTGGGCCGGGCTGGATTCGAACCCGCCAGCTCAGGTGTACGTGGCTGGCACCTTAGCCCATTGAGCCACAGGCGCCGAGCCTCCTTATTTTTAACCCTAGTCCCAGAGGTTTCAGAGGTTTTCCAAGTTCCTCTCTTTGTTTTAGTACACTTGAAACTCATTCCAGTTTTATAATTAGTCATCTCTGCAATTTCTTTTTAAGTCCTTTAAATTTCATAAGGGACTAATAGGTAGACAGAAGGAGAAGAAATAAAACAAATATGAGAAGCAAAATTTTATACTTGGTGCATCTGAGTAGGCACACAGGTGTTCATAATACAATTTGCGAATTTTTTCAAGGTTTATGACTCTTAAAAATAAAAACAATAAATACATGAATATATCATTTTTATGCTATTTGTCCATATTTATAAATTTAATATACCCACATATATTTAATCATTCACTGTCTGATAATACTATAGTTTAATTTTGCTCACAAGATTCCAAAATTTTTGTAGGCAAGAAATAAATTATATTCCCCTTTTTAAAAATAATTTAAGTTTTAGAAAATAATTGCACAAAACTGAAACTCAATAAATGTTTATTAACACAAAAACTATAAAAGTGCTAAAAGCATTAATGAAGCTGATAAAGAAAAACACTTAAAACTCCGGTATAGTCTGCACACTTTTTTGTGTGTGTGTCAGAAATTGTCAGTAAAGCCTAGCACAGGAATAAAACAATAATCTCTGCCTTCGAAATAAAACCATTGATGAGTAATCATACGAGTCATTACCAGGCCACTGTTGAGCATTGTTCAATAATAACTATGAACAAATCCTTGACTTACAAATAATATCATAGAAAATATATCAACACCAACCATCTAAAAAATGAACTATTTCATAGAGGACACATGGAACCATAAAAATATGTAATGTCAAGCTTTTTTTTGTTGTTGCCAGTAAATAAACTCCTAAAGATTTTAAAGAGTTTGAAAGCTAAAGTATCATCAATTTGTAATTTTTCCCTTTTGTTACTTTGAAAGGCCTATTTATACAAGTCCATTTTGTAGACTTTATAAAGAATCCTCTGTAGGGTTTCACTCAAAGAACCTGGCATTGTGCAGGAAAGTTAGAAGGTTATAACCAATTGGTGGCACTGGTTTCATTCTTATCTCTCCTGTCTTCCTCTGCTTTTAAGGTTCTAACAAATAATCAAGATGAAACATTTTATTCTTGTGTTTTCAATAGGCAATTTTTCTATGATTCTCATTTAATGTTATAACATGAAAAGTAATGTGGAATTATTTTTTTTTTATTTAAGTCATCAGAGTGTTCCATTCATGCACAATAGGAAAACAATCCATGGTATAAAATATACAGTGATCATCTGCATGGAGTGACAGATTTTTATGTGACAGGGTTTCACAGAATTTCTCATTATTCTCCTTAGAGTAAAATCTTATCTCCCCTCCATACCACCCTCTTCCTTCCCCACTATTGGATAACAGAGTCACACTCTGCATTGCAAAAAAAAACGCGTATATGTGTATATACATACACTATTTTGTCTCAGTTTATTTGAGAGTGTTTTTATTTATTTTATTAAAGCATTGCTGTGCACATTAATGCCATTATTGGGTACAATGAGCTGGTTTTATATGCATTTTGATATACTTTCATGAAACTGGTTAATGTAGCCTTCACTTCATTTTCTTAGTTATTGTGTTCAGACATTTATATTCTACACTTAGTAGATTTAACTGTACCCTTGTTAAATGCACCGTAGGTGTGGTCCCACCACTTACCCTCCCCCTCCTCTTCCCTTCATCTTGGGGAATGGGTTATACCTTTCATATGGAAGTGTGGGTGTTTATAAATGGGTTTCATATTAGGACTGAATACATTCATATTACCTGAAGTTGAGTTATACCATTCATATGGAAGTGTGGGTGTTTATAAATTGGTTTCATATTAGGACTGAATACATTCATATTACCTGAAGTTGGGTTATACCTTTCATATGGAAGTGTGGGTGTTTATAAATGGGTTTCATATTAGGACTGAATACATTGGATACTTTTTCTTCCATTCTTGAGAAACTTTGCTGAAAGTGTCTTTTGTTCATTTGTCTTGTCTTGTTTTGGTTTGAGATGGAATCTTAGTCTGCCACCCAGGCTGGACTCAAGCAATCCCAACTTCATCTTCCCTAGTTGCTGGGATTATAGGCATAAAAACACTGTGCTTGGATTTGAGCAAGCTGTCGTTACTTGTATTGAGTAACTCTGTGTTTTAGAACCTATGTGTTAGACTCCTGTTAAAGTCAGCCTCAACCAAAGTTGTAACAATGAAAGGTGGATGGCAGCAATTGAGCTATGTTTATATATTCAACTTAAAAAATTAACTAAAATAAACGGCATAGAGTTAAACCTTTCTTTAAAATATAATTTTCCAACAGAAATATGGATGTAACCTAGTATTCATACCCATCACAGGAAGGGAAAACCTCTTTAATGTTACTTTGTTTAAAATTCTCAGGAATACCCTTCAAACAACCAAAATTCCCCCCTCCATTCTAGAATTCATTTACATATTTAGAACATTAAAAATAATTATTTTGAAGTAGCATTCACTTCCTATTTTTATTACTTGTATGCTTCAGGTATCAGTACATTTTTGAAACTATCACTGTTAACGACTTTCTTCTTCAGTAGGTCCTTGGTCTCGGGGATTCCAAGAATGTAACAGTGGACCACAGACCAGTGGTAAAATAGTATTTATTAGCTAGAAAGGAGCACAGAGGGAGTAAAAAGCAGCAGGGCTTCTGGCAACGGAAAGACCCAGATCAGAAGTCTCCACTTGGGTCTTTTGTCTAAGGGTAAAAGGACTTGAGAACTACACTTGGCCAGGACTTGGTAGATGGAAACCCTTTTTGAATATAAAGGAGAATTATTGACAAATGAATGGAATAATCCCTTCTTCTCAGGGCAGAATGCCATGGCATCCTCTTCAAGAAATTGCCCAGGCCTAGGAAACTTAAATGAAATTTCCTAGGCCTAGGAAATGAGAGGTCCCTGTTCATCCTGAGTGGGGGAACCTTTTATCATCACCTCAGACTACACACTGACATTAATTTGAGTCTTTTTGGATACTTCTAGCCTTTCAACTACATATTCCATAAAAATTTTAACCTACTTTTTTTTTTTTTTAATTTTTGTTTATTTATTTTTTGAGCTGAAAGTCTCACTCTATTGCCCTTCATAGAGTGTCACATGTCACTTCTGACACCACTTGTCAAGGCCCAAGACTGGCCAGGTCGGGACCAGCTTAACTAGGTTCCAGACGTGGACCGCTAAGTTACCTTGCTCAGGTTCAGTTTCTCCTAGGTGCCTGAGGGCTGTCTACTTTAGCTGGAGAGAGAGTATGTGTCTTAGAGAGAGGGAAGCAGTCTTCTTAGAAAGATAGATCTTAGTCTTTGGCAGAGCTTGGTAATCTTCATCATAGAGACACCGTGCTGGCGTTCTGCAGGCAGGAGAGGAGACAGAGTCAGAGTAAGTGGGTCCATGATAGAATACGCATGCTCCTTGACTGCCTTGTCCTCCAGCCTAATAAAAGGCTGATCTCGTGCCTCTCAACACCACAGGTGTAGAGACTGCCAATTCACCACTGCTGTCATCTCTCGAGCTCTTGTGCTTGTTAGGAGAGCCAGATCCCTCTCCACGTCCTTTCCACCCAGGTGTTCCATTATTGAGCTATACAGGTTTTTCTTATAACTCTCACTCCTAGCCACAGGTTATATGGGCTGCAACAATAGAGCACTA
>CAUYON010008898.1:0-10743 GCA_963573935.1 Arctocebus calabarensis
GCTACCAGACCTGAGACTGTACTATAAATTGATAGTGATCAAAACAGCATGGTACTGGCACAAAAACAGAGAGGTGGATGTTTGGAACAGAATAGAGAACCAAGAGATGAACCCCACTACCTACCGCTATTTGATCTTCCATACATAAGCCAATTAAAAACATGGTGCTGGGAAACCTGGTTGGCGACCTGTAGAAGACTGAAATTGAACCCACACCTTTCACCACTAATGAAGATAGACTCACATTGGATTAAAGATTTAAACATGACATGAAACTATAAAAATTCTAGAAGAAAGTGCGGGGAACACTCTTGAAAGTATCGGCCTGGGTGAATACTTCATGAGGAGAACCCCCAAAGCAATGGAAGCAGTATCAAAAATACACTACTGGGATCTGATGAAACTAAAAAGCTTCTGCACCACCAAGAACACAGTAAATATTGCTAGCAGACAGCCCTCTGAATGGGAAAAAATATTTGCAAGTTATGCCTCTGACAAAGGCTTAATAACCAGAATACAAGGAGAACTCCAATATATTTGCAAGAAAAGAACAAGAGATCCCATCTCAGGATGGGCAAAAGATCTGAAAACAAACTTCTCTAAAGAAGACAAGCGCACGGCCTTCAAACACATGAAGAAATGCTCATTATCCTTAATCATCAGAGAAATGCAAATGAAAACTACCTTGAGATATCATCTAACTCCAGTAAGATTAGCCCATATGATGAAATCCCAAAACCAGAGATGTTGGCGTGGATGTGGAGAAAAGGGAACACTTCTACATTGCTGGTGGGAATGTAAACTAACACATCCATTTTGGAAAGACTTTTGGAGAATATTCAAAGATCTAAAAATAGACTTGCCATTTGACCCTATAATTCCTTGTGCTCTCCTTGACAAGACCTGTTCTCCCAGACCTCACCCTTCTCAGGTATCCGCTCTCATTTTTTTTTTTTTTTTCTGCAGAGACAGAGTCTCACTTTGTCGCCCTTGGTAGAGTGCCATGACTTCATACAGCTCCCAGCAACCTCCAACTCCTGGGTTTAGGCGATTCTCTTGCCTCAGCCCCCCGAGTAGCTGAGACTATAGGTGCCGGCAACAACACCCAGCTATTTTTCTGTTTTGCAGTTCGCGGAGGCTGGGTTTGAACCCGTCACCTTCGGTATATGGGGCTGGCAACTTACTGGATGGTTTCTTGATGTTTCTTTAAAAAACTAAGAGACCGAATTTAAAGAAATACTTCCAGCTTCTCACAAAGGCAACTCTCCAGGAATTCTGAATCCCACTGTGAATGTCCTCTGAGCAACAGTGGAAACGTTCTTAGAGCATGCGGGCGCTGCAGGGCAGCCCCATGGAGAAGCCGGAAAGCGGCCGCCTGTACAGAGCCGGAGCCAGAGCAGGAGGTGAGCTGCAGGAGCGCTTGGCCTTCCCCACCGCACCTGTCAGCCGTCTCCCACCTGCTGGAGACGCCAGCCCGAGGTAGCGCCAGAGCAGCTGGCAGAGGGGTGGCTGAGGCAGCGACTTCAGGGACTGACCTCCACATTTTCAATGTCAATAGAAAATGGGTTATGGTAAAGCTGTATGTCCTGTTCATGGAGATGAAGCTCTTTAAATCTAAATTGGAACTCCTTTTGCAACTTTTCTAGTGAATCCACACGTTTTGTTTGGGAATGCAACTAATGGTTTTGCCACTAACAGATTTTGCCTCTGGGGATGAGTCCTCTGCTAAACAGGATGGGCAGGGGAGGCAAAAACACCCAGGAGGGATAAATGTCCTCCCTGGGCCTCATGTGGCCCGTGGGCCATAGTTTAAGGACCCCTGCTGTAGAGTGTCAAAGATTATGTAAAGTGCCAGACAGGGTGGCTTTCTTAATGTGAGTACTAAATACATATCAACTATCATTGTTATTCTTATCCCAATGGCAATTGTGTCCCTTAGGATCTATACTTGGTGACACGACAGAATGTTGTGTCACCTCACAATTTGTATGCTGAAATCTAATCCCAAAGTGATGGTAATTAGAGGGGGAACCTTTAGGAAGTAATTAGTTGATAAGGATAGAGCCCTCACAAATGGGATTAGGACCCTTAAAAGACCAAGGAGCGACTCTCCCTCCTCCTTCCACATGAGGACACAGCAACATGGCCCTCTATAACCAGGAAGGGGCTGCACACCAAAGAATTCAATCCTGCTGGCACCCTGACTTGACTTCAAGTTTCCAGAACTATGAGAAATAAATATTTGTTGCTTAAGTCATCCTGTCTATGGAATTTGTTACAGCATCCCAGATTAAGATATCTGATATATTAGCCAGGGTTCTTCAGAAAAACAGAAATAATAGAATATATCTGTATAAAGTATATACAGGGTTTATTTTAAGAAATTGAGTGTGGGAGTCTAGTGAGTTCAAAGTTTGTAGGGCAAGCTGGCAGACTGGAAATTCAGGTATGGGTTGATGTTATAATTTAAATTTGAAATTCACAAGGCAGGTTAGCAGATAAGTGGGTTTTCTTGGGGATTTTTATTTTTTACAACAAAGGTACAGAAGTAATTTAATGATGAAATGATGACTTTATACACTTTTTAAAATAAATTATACTAGAACAACGATATTTTATGGGAAAAGTGGAATTTTACCATTAATTCAGACCATATTAAAAAATTATTCAAAATGGATTATAGGCCTAAGCATAAAGGCTAAAACAATAAATCTTCCAGGATAAAGCACAGGTGGAAATCATCATAAATGTGCAATAGATAAAGACTTGTTTTTTTGAGACAGAGTCTCGCTATGCCACCCTGAGTAGAGTGCTATGGTGTCATTATAGCTCACAGCAACCTCAAACTCTAGGGCTCAAGCAATCCTCTTGCCTCAACCTTCCATGTAGCTGAAACTGTCAGTGCCCTCCATAACACCGGCTAATTTTTCTATTTTTACTTCCTCTTGTTCAGGCTGGTCTGGAATCCCTGAGCTCAAGCAGGCCACCTGCCCTTGCCTACCAGAGTGCTAGGATTACAGGTGTGAGCCACCGTGCCTGGCCCATACAGGTTTTCTTAAGGACACAAAGTCACATGAAAAAGAAAAACTGGTAAATTGAACTTTATCAATATTAGAAACTTTTGCTCTTATAAAATCAAGGTTTTAAAAATGAGGAAGCCACAGACTGGGAGAAAATACTTAAAAGTACAAACACATTAGACAAGGAACTAGTATTCTGAATATAAAGAATACCTTCTTTTACCACTCAATAATAATAAGATAACCAAATTAAAAAAAATAATAAGATATTTTAACACGTAAAGGAAGATACTGCAAAGAAGCATATGGATAAAACTAAGCAGTGGACAAAAATGTTTAACATCTCTATGATTATATAAAAAGACAAAAATATATATAAATAATACAAAATAGGATTATGTTCTATGCCAATTCTAATCTTTTTATTATAATAATAACAGAGTACAGAAAGTGCTAGAGAGGAGTACAGAGAAGTGCTAGAGAGGAGACACAGAGACAGAGAGAATATATATCAAATGTATGTTTTGCAACCAAAAAAACCTATGTGTAACCATTGCCCAGAGAAGACTCAGCATATTGCCAGCATCCCAGAGGCGCCTGTGTAGCTGCAGAAATCATAATCTTCTAACTTTCCACTGAGTTAACTTCTATGCTGATTTTCAAGATCCTTGTTTCCTTGATTTAGTTTATGATTTAATCTTCTATGAATGCAAAGCTAAATAGTATTATCTAATTGAACTTGCTTTTTGGACCTTACTGTATAAGATAGTTTTTGTCTACAGTTGTTGGTGTTTCCACGTGGCTGGCTTCTTCAGCTCCACATCTGGGATTTATGAAACAGAAAGAAAACCCAGAGAACTCACCAAGTGTTGCTGCCTGGATCCCGGGTCCCTAGCCAGTCTTCCTCCTCTCCCTCGTTCAGCGTTTTCTTCTACTCATTTCATATAAAACATTCAGGGTTTTTAGCTTACTCAGTGGGAGGAATAAGGAAATCTGTCTATTCCATCTTCCAAAAGCAAAATATTTTTTAAGTGTAGCTGAATTTTGTTTCCTTTTATGGCTTTTGGGTTTAGTATATTAATGAAGACCTCCTTCATTGTAAAATATTAAAGTGTTCTCTGATTTTTTTTTAATTGATCATTTTCTTTCACATTTGACTCATCCATCTGTAATCATGAGATAAAGTGGTTTTGTACGAGTATATTGATTAGCAAGCTACATTGCCCTGAAACTGTCAATTATGTGGCTAACTCATTTATTCTATATAAATTATGATCACCATTTAACAAAATGCCTTCAGCTATTTATAAAAGTAGGACTTTGTCTCTAAAGGACATATAAAACTAGCTCTATGAGCCAGGTTAGAGCTACCTTTTGGCAGAGGTAATCTCATTTATTGAAATAATTATGAGAAAAAAAATCTTTTTACTAAATGAAGATATTACTCTTTGTACAAATGACTTAATATATCACAGTTTACATGCACATGCCCTATTCTCTGTACAATTCAAGCAAATATGAATTTTTCCAAAATAAATATCAGTAATACATGGAAAAACACTTTATGGTGGTTTCTTTCCAATGAAAATGATAATTGCAATGCATTTCAAAATTTGAACTGCCATTGTGTTTTTTCTAAGACCATATAAATCTTAAAACTTTAAATTGTATGCCTTCATTTTTCTTTTAGCTATACTTATAACTTTTGAAATTCATTTCTTTTTATTTTCTAGTTGTCACAAGATTTGTTAATAAGAATTTTTTGGTTCTAAGTTACAGAAATCCAAATGGTGAATTTATTTGCTCATGTAACCAGATTGCATAACGCCAAGTGTGGACTCACTCAGAGCCCCCTGGGCTCAGCTCCAGCAGTGCTCCCTTCCTCTCTCCTTCTCTTGCTTCTGTCCCTTTAATAACTGCTTTGTCTCAGGTGCCCACACATGTCAGGGAGTGTGGCCTCAGACAGCTCTGGAGACAGATCCTTGTTAATTTATTATTGCCCCAAGGGAGAACTTTCCTTCTCCCAAAGTAAGTAAATGAAAGCCTTTCCTCTTCAACTTTAGGAGTGAAAGTTTCTGGAAGTGCTCTGATTGGCCTAGTTGTGGCTAAGAAGGCAGATAGTCACTGACAGAGACTGTAATACCACAAGAGGCTCAGTTCCCACTCAAGAGGGGCACTAATTTGCTGAAAATCAGGGAGACAGGATCCTAAGAAAACAGAAATATTGTAAGAATATGCAGTGTAACAATTTCTATGCATTTTAATACTCAATAATATTAAAACTGAAGGAAATTCATATATGAAGGATGACAAAAGTCAGTGATCATTTTAAAGGCCTAGGGGAAAACCCTCTCCACCCTGGGAAATAACTGCTTTGCTTTAGGGCTCGATCATCTACCTGTAGAGCTACCACAGTGAAGTTAACATATTAAGAGTGTACAACAGGGGTTCTCAAACTTTTTAAACCGGGGGCCAGTTCACTGTCCTTCAGACTGTTTGAGGGCTGGACTATAGTTTAAAAAAAAAAAAAAAAACTATGAATAAATTCCTATGCACACTGCACATATTTTATTTTGAAGTAAACAAACAAACAAAAAAAAAAACGGGGGCAGCACCTGTGGCTCAAAGGAGTAGGGCGCCAGCCCCATATACCAGAGGTGGTGAGTTCAAACCCAGCCCCAGCCAAAAATTGCAAAAAAGGAAAAAAAAAAAAGAAAAAAATGGGAACAAATACAAATACAATATTTAAAACAAAGAAAAAAAGGCTCCCCCACTATCTGCAAAAAAAAAAACCTCCTAACTTCAGACAAAAAAAGGCCCCCCTTAAACACACAAAAAAGGCCCTACTAACTGCAAAATATAAACAAAAATATACCTCCTAACTTCAAAAAAAAAAAAAATTCTAACTTGTTCTTACCTCAGTCCTCAGGCAGAGCAGGCTCTGCACAGGCAAGCTCATGACTCCTCCGATCAAGAGTATCAGTCTCACTGGAAACTGAGAGGAGTCGAGAGACAGAGAGAAGGAGGGGAGTCGGAGAGTGCAGCTCACATTCCACACATGCCCACTGTGGCCCAGACAGTGGGCTGCTAAGCAGGATGGCAAAAACACCTTGCAGGGAGAAACAGAGAGAAGGAGGGGAGTCCGAGAGTGTGGCGCACATTCCACACATGTGCACTGAGGCCCAGGATGAGTCGGCTGCTAAGCAGGACAGGCACCAGCAGCAAAAACACCCAGCAGGCCACATGTAGCCCACGGGGTTGTAGTTTGAGGACCCCCGGTGTACAACATGGTAGCTAAAACTGCAAACCTCGCCAAGTCTCTACACTCACTCTACACTTTTAGATAAATTAGGTAACCTCTTTAAACTTCAATTTCTTCCTTTATGCTATGGGAAAAAGTCTAATTCATAGGGTCTTTGCAAATATTAAATAACTTCAGGAATGGAGTAACTTCCAATGTTACCTTTGAATCAAAAAGCAGAATCCAATTTCTTAATGAAGCCACTGGCCAATTTTATGTTGTATTACCTCAGTTCTAGGTATAAGAAAGTGGTGGAACAGTAAGATTATTCTAAATCCTTTAGGTCTTATTTTTGTTTGAGAAAAGATTTTGATAGTGTATTGAAAATAATTCAACGTGGAAAAAATAATCTAGATTGATGGTATTATCACGAAAGTCTGTTCCAGATCATTTGTGACTAAAGAAAGGATTATAATCAGAGTTAGCCCCATTGTCTCTTGAGCTCCATTTTCTGTGGCCTCAGCCTCCCAAGTAGTTGGGACTACCAGCGCCCAGCACAAAGTCCAGCTACTTTTTGGTTGCAGTTGTCACTAATGCTTAGCACGCTCGGGCCAGGTTTGAACCCACCACCCTAGGTGTATGTGGCTAGTGCTCTGCTGACTGAGCTATAAGCACCGCCTTGAGCTCCATTTTCTGAACACCCCTTCCTTTACATCTGAGAAAAATTTGTTACCTAAGTTCTGCAGGTCAATTTTTAAGTTCCCTTTTATGCCAAATGTAGGGTTTTGGTTCATTCAGTGATTCATTTCAGTGTAGGAGAAAATTACCTCTACATTGTCACATCTTTTTATTTTCCTATTTCCTTGTGCTTTTTGGCAACTCTCAGTGGGATCCAAAGGCAGAGGTCATGCTTCCTTGTCAGATCATAGCACGGTGTGTAGCAGAGAGCAAGGGGAGAAAATGGCAGAGAGTGATGGTAACACAAGATGCACAAAAAATAACCATAAATCAGGAACACAGGTAAAAAAATACATGTCAGTGGAGTGTGACTCCTGAGAAGGCTATTTTATTACTTGAAGATAAATGTTCACCAATGAGCAGATGAGGTACTTCGATGGCTTAATTTTGCCAAGACAGGCTGACTGTGATTGACAAGTTCAGCCTAAATCTGCCCACTGACTTCCTACCCAGGTAGCCCTTAACTTTGAATTTCCTCACAGGAAGCCATCCTGGAAGCTGCAGTACAGGTGTGTGGTAGGGCTGTGCACCAGCTCTAGAACAGTAACTGAGTGTGAGGAAGATGAGAGTCAACGTGATACAAGAATTTGATCAGCAAGGTGAGGTCAGATTCCTAGTCATTTTAATCTGCAATGATACACAGTAAACTAATTATTACTTTGCTTTCCAACATTTGCCAAGTTCCCTTTTAGTTAAGTTCTCTACTATTTCTCTAACATTTGCCACCCCAAACAACAATAAATTTTGAAACAAGATGAGCTGTTTATATACATAGCCATGATTTATTTTAAAATCAGCACAAGAAACTTTGAAATGCAGCACTATCTTCAGATATCACAGTCTAGCTCTGTTTAAATATCACATATGCTAAAAACGAATGCCAGGCCATTCTCTAAAGGACAGATGTAAGTTAGTTTCTAGACAGGAAGCACCCCATGAAAAGCTTACAGGAAGATAAAAATCAGTCTTTCAGGTGGAGCATGGCACATGATTGAGTTCTATGGTACTTCTGTACACAATATGCTTAGATGTTATTTAATAAAAAATTTCAGGAAGTTATCTTTTTGTAAATGCACATGCTGAGGTAAGCCTGGATACATCTTAGTCCCTCCCGAGGGACTGGGTGTTTCTGAAGGTGCAAATACAAACATCACCATGGGAACTGCACACAGTTCCCACTTCTCAGGATCATTTCTATATGGAAGAACAATTAGCAGGACTGCTGCAGAGATCCTTTAACACATAGCTTTTCTTCACACATTGCATCTTAATAAACAGAACTTCACTACTGCAAATGCTATTTATATGTATTTTATTTACACATAAGTTATGATTTTTCTAACTCCCTATCTCTATGGCAGTGACATTTTTCTTTCCTGAAAATCTCTCTTCTGTACCTCTTCAGCTTGTCCATTTGTTTCCTAGAGCCCACATATCTTCTTTAATGGGATTTGTTTCCTTTTGAGAACAATGGCTAGTGAGCCAGCTTTAGAAAGGGAATAGAAATGTTCTTCCTGTATTTTGAAAGAGAACGATTTCCATAAGAATTTTCAGTTACAGAACAGAAATCATAGGACATTTGAGCAGAGTAGACAGAGCTTTGCCTGTAAACATCTATTCTATGAAATGTAGAATCCTGCCATGATGTCATGCAGGTGTCACAGGCGATGCATTCGCATGAGTTTTCCAGCTACCTGCCAGGGTGAGGACCAGCCATGCTGGCAAGTGCCATGTGTGTCTTCTACTCCTCAGATATTTGTGGAGCTACAGGAGCATCCAGTAGGCCTTCCAACCCAGCCTCACTTGGAAGAGATCCTTTCTCTTCTTCTATAGCATCTTTAGGACTGGAATCCTCTTGAGAGATATCCGTTTCAGCCTCTGGTTGCTCTTCATTAACACAATTAGAATTGACATCAAGTTTGCCATCTAATTAAAAAAAAAGTTATTTTGTTTCTACCATGTGGCAGACACTCTTGTAAATGTATTAATTTGCTTAATCTTCATTATCAACTACCAGTGGTAGATTATTATCTGTGGTCATTACTCTCATTATTTTGTAAGTGGGGAAGCGGAGAAGAAAGGGATTTGGTAACTTGCTCCAAGTTTTACATCCAGGGAAAAAAAACTAGAAACAGCATTTGAACTCAGGACCCTGCTTCCAAAGCCTGGTCTCTAAATCAGGACTGTTGTTTGGGATTTGGCAAAACCTACATTCAAATACAACTTCCCAATTAATTAGATTGATGACTTCGGGTAGGTATTTGCTTATTTGTACCTATGAAATGTGTATAATAAAGGCTATCCCACATTGTGAAGAATAAGTGTCTGTAGCATTTGGAATAGTGTGGGGCACATGGCTCATGCCTCACAAGCAGGAGTTCCCATTCTGCGGGCAATCTTACTCTCCCACAATAGTTTGTTTGCACATGAACAGTTATTATTCTTTGTCCTCAGCCCACAGAGGTCTACAAAACAGGAGGGGGCATTGCAGTCAGAAAGCCTGGATAATCTCTTAATGATAAATGGTTTAATTTTGATTTAGAATGTGATCATTTAATTCCACTAAGCATGTTTCTCAACCAAGTGGTAAAGGGGACATCACCCCTTGTGGAGTAGAGGTGGGGGTGCGTAAAACAGTGTTTTTCAACCTTTTTTTTTAATCTCACAGCTTGAACCTACAGTTAAACTTCTGTGGCACACCTAAATCATGTTGATAAAAAAAAAAGAGTTAAAAATGAAAGTACATATTTATTAATCTTTGAGCTTCTTTTGAAAATAACTTAATGATCTAAACATTTTTGCGGCACACCTAAAACCTTTCTCACAGCATGCCAGTGGCATATCAGCTGAAAATCACTGGCCTAGAATCAGAGCTATCCAGGCAATTTTTTTCAATCTATGTGTACTACCCCAGAACTTATGATGTCCTCTCTGGGCTGGGGCATGGGGTGGGCGTGGTTCTCCTCTCCAGTATGAGAATCATGCTGAAGCTACTCACTATTTCTGATGAAAATGAGTCACATAACCTCACAAGGAACGGAGAGAAAAATAATATGAAACACTGTTCTTTTTTTTTTTCTTTTGTGGAGACAGAGTCTCACTCTATTGCCCTTGGTAGAGTGCAGTGGAGTCACAGCTCACAGCAACCTCCAGGTCTTGGGCTCAAGTGATTCTCTTGCCTCAGCCTCCCAAGTAGCTGGGACTACAGGCGCCCGTCACAGCGCCCAGCTAATTTTTGTTGCAATTCGGCCGGGGCCGGGTTTGAACCTGCAGTCCTCGGTTTATGGGGTTGGTGCCCTACTCGCTGAGCCACAGGCACCACCTGAAACACTGTTCTGACACTTGCAGAAACTGCATATCAGATCTGCAATTTAATATATAATTAATAAGTATATTTTATAATTTCATATGTCATTTTAAAAATTAATTAAGAAATCAAACACTTCTGATCTTAAAATCTTCTGGCAGTCGTTATGCAGAATTTAATTATTTCCTTCTTTATTAGAGACCTTAAAAGCCTTCATAAGCAAAATACAAATGAAAACCCATTAAGAGGCTCAGTGCCTGTGGATCAATGGGCTAAGGCACCAGCCACGTACACCTGAGCTGGAGGGTTTGAATCCAGCCCAGGCCCGCCAAACAACAATGATGGCTGCAACCAAAAAATGGCCGGGTGTTGTGGCGGGTGCCTGTAGTCCCAGCTACTTGGGAGGTGGAGGCAAGAGACTCTCTTGAGCCCAGGAA
>CAUYON010008899.1:0-17544 GCA_963573935.1 Arctocebus calabarensis
TTCACCTCCTTTGTTAGGTATATACCTAGGTATTTCATTTTCTTTGAAGCTATGGTGAAGGGAGTTGTGTCCTTAATTAGCCTCTCATCTTGACTGTTATTGCCATATACAAAGGCTACTGACTTGTGGATATTGATTTTAAATCCTGAGACATTACCGTATTTTCTGATGACTTCCAGGAGTCTCGTGGTGGAGTCCTTGGGGTTCTCTAAGTATAAGATCATGTCGTCAGCAAAGAGAGAGAGTTTTTGACCGAAAATTTAACTAGTGAATATCGTGGTCTTGATCAGATTCTCAAATAGAATGCTTAGAATCATTTTATTTATTTTATAAATCCTCTTTATAATCCTAGTTTGCCAAAAAAACCTTTTTTATAAGAATGAAAGTTGAATTTTATCATATGCTTTTATATGCAAATTTCAAAATATTTATATTTTTTCAATATATTAATTTTTAATTACAATAATTTCTATCTTTAAAAAGTTGCATTGCATGGCTGGGTACCACTCGCACAGGCCAGTAATCCTAGCTACTCAAGATGCTGAGGCAGGAAGATCTCTTGAGCCCAGGCGTTGGAAGCTGTGATGAGCTATGATCATGCCATACATACACTAGCCTAGGAGACATCTGTTAAGTATTTTGAGATGTCACCTATGATTGTGCACTTTTCAATTTCTCCTTATGAGTAAATGAAATTTTGCCTTGTCTACTGTTTTAACGAAATCCTATTATGTACATATAAATTAAAGTTGTTGTATCTATGTATTAGATATATATAATTTTAAAATGTCTGATTTTATTCTTTTAATATTTAAACAGAAACAAAATATTTAGAAACATTTATAAAGTGTACAATTTTGATGGGGGTAATGAATCTCAGCAAAAGTATTAAGAAGTATTGATAACTGAAGTAACTAAATAGTGAAACCACATATCACTGGAATGATGATATGAGACAATGTAAAATGATATGGAGTTTAGAATTTTGGAGACATGTGTATATTTATAATGTGTTATGCCTAAATTAAAATCAGAATATGGTAGGTGAAGATATGACTGTATAAAGCTTTTGCCTCTCTTTTCTCTCTTTTTCTGCTTATCCTTTTCCGCCTTCTTCCTCAAGAATAGTTTGATATGTTACTTAAAATCCAAATTGACTTTGAATAAATGTGTGCCTGACATCCCTTAAATCTGAGTTACTCTGGTATTGTGACTGCCAAAAAATACGATGAAGTGATAGGCTCTATATGTTGTGTTGAATAATTGAAGTATTCATTTAGGACTTTACTTTTAACATCACTTAACAGAGATATATGAACTAATAGCTGTTTATCATTTCAATAGATATCCTACCTAAACCCATCATATTCAAACATTCATATTATAAATTGTTGCTGACAAATATTTTATAGATGATGTAAGATAAAGTTGTACATCAACAAAGCTGAGATCATTGAGTTATTGATTCAATGCCCCTTATTAAAATTATCAAGCTGAATATTATGTCAGCTCAAAGATGATACATGAATAAAATCTATTAGTCTATGTCAGTATGCTTTTAATTTCAAGGAATGTTTTAAATTTAGAGTGTATATTTTTTTCTTGGTCATCACTGAAACTTCAGTTGTGTCAGTAAATCAAAATATAAAGCATGAAAGGTATAACTTATGTCTTTTATAATTCTCTTTCCTTAATGTGTGTATACACATCCTTTGCTTTCTTTGTCTTTTTTGTTTGTTTGATTGTTTTGCCTTTGCTTTCTTTGATTCAATATGTTGACAAAACTCTACAGGCAATGATGGATAATGCATATCATACATATACATTCGTATTTTGTTTAAAAATATTAATAAGACCCAGAATATTAAAAATAAAAAAAAAACTCACAAAGGCACAGATGTTTCTATTCTATCCTCAGTGTCAATTATGGGAAAGTTAACCTTGTGTTATTTTGGTGTTCCTTAGTTTGGTAGATACACTCTAACACCCTTTCTGAATCATAAAAATTTCACTATCTTTAAGAAATCTTGATTCCTTTACTTGGAGAATTTTATTCGATACCAAGGCTAGGATGTAATATGTAATATACATATACAGATAAATTTTGGAAGTGAAATGCTATAATTAATGATTTTAAAGAAACATCTACTACTATTTTACAGGACACAATTTGACAGTACCGTGTTATTGCTTTATTGTGAGTTACAATATTTATTTATAAGTGAAAGAAATGAATTTGCATAATCAATAATACTAATAATCAATTTAACTAAGGCTGAAATTTCCCCTAATAAATGTGATTCATTGTTTGCATTTTAAAACATATTAAATGAGAAGAAAATAAGAAAGTTAATGCACTTATTTAAAATAATTATACATCATTTTAAATTTATAGGCTTGATAGAGAAAAAATGAAATAAAGGTAATCTATAAAATGTTTTTAAAAAATAATTCCTATAAGATCAAGGTCAATGTGTTGCAAAATTCCCCAATAAATAGTTATAATAGTGTGGCAAATAGGCAGGAAGATCCTTCCTCTAATTTGTAAGATTTTTATGGGAGGGGAACTGAGGTCTATGCTTACTTAAACATAAAAGACACTAGCGCAGAGCTGAATAAGGCAAATGAATCCCTTTAGCCATGGATAATATAGCCAGAGAATTTAATTTGAAGCCTGCAATCTTCAGCTTGGCAATCCCCACAGTAGGATATTCAAGGAGAGTCAAACTTGGCAGTGATTGATAGTATTTTTCAAAGTGTTTGTGGTAAAAAATGGTCATTATATATATGGCTGTTCCTTTAACAATATTTAAATGGAAGCTGTATTTAGAAGTTCAGGTGTAAACACAGTAAGAAGCTGGGGAAAATAATTTGCAATCCGGAGACAGTAACAAGTCTACTAAATGGAGTAATGCCAAAGGGAAGAATCAAGAATACTGATACTAGAAACAAACACAGAGACCTGAGCCAAGAAATCTTACTTACAATGCCTGCAAGGGTATATGCACAAAAGCCTTGGACAGTGTTTTCTGGAGTTATGTCTGCTGATTCAGCTTTCCCTAATTAGATTACTCTTTCACTGGTGGTGGCAAAGCCAAACTCATTTCTAATGGACTCATTGTTAAACTTACTCAAAAATTATTTTGATGTTGATGAGATGTCTTGTGTAATTTTTACTTATCATACAACTTTTCTACAAAAGTAATGATGTTCTTGTTTTACAGGATGAACATCCATGTGTTTTCTATTTCAAAGGGCTTCCTAAAACATACATTTCAAAAAGAAAAAACTTTCCAGCATCATGCAATTTTCATAAAAACAGTATTTTTTATTCAAAAATCTAAATTAGATTACAACTATTAATCTAAAAGCATATACTATAAATCCACATGACACAATAAAATATACTACTGATAAGTGTATCAGATATATTGCAATAAATGAAAGACTCCAGAACAAAACCAGGACGTATTTGTATGATTTCATTTATATAACAATCTGGAAAAAACCAAATATATAGGGACAGAAAATAGATCAGCTCTGCTCAGGGTCTGAAAATATGGGTACAGGCTAATTGTTTAGAGTAATCTAAATGTTAGTATATTACTAGGAACATTGCAAAAACTCACAGAACTGTATTCTTTAAAAGGGTAAATTTTACCATATATAAATCATGCTTAAGTAGATTCTAGTTTTAAAGATGATGTAATTTGGAAAGTGTTAATTATTGAGTATTCTTAAGTATAGGCAATTAAACAATTACAAAAATTGTCAATGCATATTTTCTATCTTAAGTATGAAACTGATGGCATTCCTTAAATAAGAGACCAAAAGTGGGGCAGGGAAAGTTCTTAAAGCTTAGAGTTTGTAATTGCTTTCATTTTGTAGTCCATTTGTGCTGTTATAACAAAACACCGGAGACTGGGTAGTTTATAATAATACAAATTCATGTCCCACTTCTAGAGAGTGGGAAGTCTAAGCATTAGAAGCTGATAAGTCAAGTTTCTAGTGAGGTCTACTCTCTGCTTCCAAGATACCCCTCGTCGTTTTGTTCCTAGGTGGCCCCATAGCAGAAGATCAAGAATCCAGTCTCTCAAAACCTTTTATAAGGGCCCTAATGCCATCCATGAGGGCTCCTGGCTCAAATTTTGGGGGGATCATCAAAATCTAGCATTCAACTTGTTTTTAATCTGCTACAAAATATTTCATACTCAGGCTTGGGGCCTGTGGCTCAACGGGCTGAGGCGCCAGCCCCATACACCTAAACTGGCAGGTTCGAATCCAGCCCGGGCCTACCAAACAACAATGACGGCTGCAACCAAAAAATGGCCGGGTGTTGTGGCGGGCACCTGTAGTTCCGGCTACTTGGGAGGCTGAGGCAGGAGACTCGCTTGAGCCCAGGAACTGGAGGTTGCTGTGAGCTGTGATGCCACAGCACTTTACTCAGGGTGACAGCTTGAGGCTATGTCTCAAAAAAAAAATATTTCATACTCAGATTGAAGATTTAAAATGTTTAAATGAGAATTAGTATTAAAAATTAGTCATCCTGAGTGAGGTATCAGAGGGAACATGGAAGCCTGCTTAATAAAATAGACGCAGAAACTTTCCATCAGCGTGATAAGGGGAAAAGGAGGAGTTGCCTCTTCATCCCCAAACCGGTGGGCTCAAGCTTCCAAATGATGAGGAAGCCAAGAATGAGCAACCCACATTTTCTCAGAATAACACGTTGGCTAGTCCTTTCTCTTCGGGGAACCATCACATCTTTGAAGTTTCTAACACTCTCAAAATCATACAAGAACCAGAGCCTGATGGTAGAAACCTCAGCATGGTGGTGTGTATGTGATGTTCCAAAATATGAATTATTAACAGCCCTAGTTACCCGTGTCTAGAAGAAAAATGAAAATGCCAAGCACACACACACACACACACACAAAAATTGCCATTATAGTCCTTAAATAAAGAAGCAAAACACCTGCCACAGGACCCTGAATGGTTTCATGGTTTTCTTTCTCCTCCCAGAGTTAACCATTAAAATTGATACACCAGCTCAGCTCCTGTAGCTCAGGGTCTAGAGCACCAGCTATATACACCAGGGCTGGCGGTTTCAAACCCAGCCCACGCCTACCAAACAACAATGGCAACTACAACAACAACAGCAACAACAAAAAGAGCCAGGCATTGTGGCGGGAACCTACAGTCTCAGCTACTTGGGAGATTGAAGCAAGAGAATTGCGTAAGTCCAAGATTTTGAGGTTGCTGTGAGTTGTGATGCCACACCACTGGCACTCTACCAAGGGACACACAATAAGACTCTATCTCAAGAATAACAAAAACAAAAACAAAAACAACAACAACTAACAAAAACAAAAACAAAAACAAAACTGATACGCCAAGATATTAAATCCTTACCAGTTCCAGGGAGAAGTCATTCTTACAAATAAAATAAAATACAACTACCCTTCGAAAAGGTTAGCCATCCTTGAGACACGACAAAGTCTTTTAAGTCATTTTGAATCATTAATAGATGAATAACACAATACAACTTTTTGGTCATGGACTCAGGTATCAACTAGATAAAAAGATAAGAGGTAAACAACACTTCCATAATTAGTTTATTGTCTAATCAGTGTTGGGATTTTTTCAAAAATATGCCTAATGTTTAAACATATCTTAAGTAACTCATCTCTTAATTTTCTGATGTATATTTTCACTCAAATCATACTTTAAGGCTTCAGTATGAGTTTGAACTATAAATTTTAAGTAGGAAGTAATGTCTACTTCTTTCATTATTAACTTCTTTTAGATTAAAATTTCCACTTGGATGTTGACTTCTATTCACTTCTAGATAATTGAATTCCAGTAATTTACCTAAGATTTAAGGTGTCCAATGGAAAAATTAAAAAAAAATCATGAATCTCAGTTCAGTGTTACTAGCCATTGTCCACTTTGCTTCAATCTTTCACAAAAGAAACAGCATATATTAATGTTCAAATAAATGTTCATTTATTTTTTCAAGCTTTCTCTTATAGTGAATTCTAACTTATTAGGTCTATAATGAATTCTTTGGTAAATCTCAAATTCATAATAGGATTTAAACTGTTTTCTTACCCTTTTGTCTTAATTATTTCATATTTATTTAAAGATTCTTAGCACATTGCCTATGCATTATTGATCTTTATGTTTCTTTGTTATCTGATTCCACATTCCGTAATTGTAGTGTAATTTTAGAATTTTGTTTTTTCTTTATTTTCTTATAAGATGATAGGTAAATGATTAAAGGCATTGTAGCTTTCATTGTGCATTATTAGTCAAGTGTACCATCACTTTATAAGCTGTCAAAATGTTACAAAAACTTTTAGTATTAAGTCCCCAGTTTGTGATAAAAATATTGCCAAATCAAATTCATAATACATACATACATAAAGACAACTTTATGAAAAACAACCAATGAAGCTCTTCAGGAAACATGTATTGACACTGTTTTCAGAGAATATAGAATATAATTCTGTTACTGTGTCTTTTTTTCTTTTTTGATAAATATGAATGTTGGAGAATTATCTTGCCTATGGGCGAATGAATCAAACTCACCTTTACATGATTTTCAAATTTGGTCCATGCAGATTATGTAAGTGTGGTTAGTAAAACTAGATGAACCATATCTTTACATCAACATTGCTATATACCATGTATTCTGTTTCAGTGAAAAATAAAATACAGAGATTTTTTTTCCCTTCAAATAAGAAAAGAGCATTGTCTCTTAAGAAATCATTCTTAACTGTTTCCTTAACAAATAGAGTAGTTCATGCTACATTTGTAAAATCAACACTATTCATTTCTTCTATCCATTGACTTTGTTAAATATCTCAAAATGACTATAATCAAGACCTACCAAATCATGATTTATAAATTTCAGTTAAATTGCCCATCAGCATATTTTCTCATTGAAGAGATAATCTGAAGAGTTTTCCAAATCAGGAAATTACCTCTGCACATTAGTTTTCAAACTTGGCAATCAAGTGGTGGTAATATAATCCTAATTAAAAACAAAGAAAGAAACAGTTAAGAAACAGAAGCTTGTCTACTGGTATCTAAGACCATAGAGCCAATTATAGTTCCCTAAAATTTTACTTCCCAACAAATTATTCAAATGACTCTTAAGATGATCTCTCTGATAAGGGCTAACTACTTAAATTAATGTGAAGTAATCCTATTTGGAGGATTATAGGATGCAACCCATTGAAATATTTGTTTTCTCTGCAGTATTTGCCCCTCAGCATGTTCTCAGTATAATGCTGGGTTTCAGGTTATTTGCTGTTGTTAGATAACTTAATTCCTTTCACGAGGTAATTACAATATACTTCAGGTGCTCTAGATATGTTATCTCCATTTAAAGAAGAAGACATTGTTCATTGCAATATTATTTATAATATTCAATATGCAAAAGATAAAAGCAAATCAAAATGTTACATACATGACATTTTATACACAAACACACACATACAGCTTATATCTGCACATATGAGAACAGACAACTAAGTTCACAAACTCATCCTAGAAAACGAGCTATATACCTCATTGCTGAATACCAATCACTGCAGTCACCTTCGAAGTCCTCCCCTGGGCAAACTGTGCACAGACACCAGCACTAGCCACCCCTCAAAGCACTTTTTCTAGAAAGAGTTAGCGAACTTAATTGTCAGACTTCTGTAATGATAGCTCTGATAGTCATTCCAGAAATAAAGGGTTCCAGAATCGGTTTGATGAGTGGCCTAGACTCTGGAATTGGTGCATAATGTCTCAAGGGGAATACTTTGAAAGTGAACATAATGATATTCAGTAATAAAATACATATCATTGTATTTTAGGATGAGTTAATGAACTTAATTGTCCAGGCCTCGTACATACTGTGGGATATTATTCATCAGTTAAAAAATAAGGAAATCGTGCCCCTTCCAACAGCATAGATGAACCTACAGGACAATTAGAGAACCTAACTGAATTAAATAAAGACAAAGAATGCACAATTTTACTTATATCTAGAAATAAGTAAAATTTTCTGGAATCTAGAAAAGCCAAACTTATACACATAGAAATGATTTCCAGAGGGTGGAGGTAGGGTAGGTGGGGGAATTTTGATCAAAAGTATAAAATTTTACTTATGTGAAAAATACATTCTGGGTACCTGATGTACAATGTGGTAACTATGGTTAATAATATTGTGTTACACACTTGAAGTGTTCTAAGTAGTAGATTTTAGTTGTTCTAATCATACACACAGACTTACCTACAAAGATAGTAACTGTATGAAGAGATGGATGTGATAATGTGATAATAACTTCACAATGTTCAGTCATTCAAATCATCACACTATAGGCTTTATATATGTAATTTTTATGAGTCAAATATATCTCAACAAAGCAGAAGAAAACTGAGGAAGACGTTAGTAAATATTAAAACTTATTAGCAAGAATAATGTCACAAGCTTGAAATATATAGTTAAACTATAATGTAGAAAATTTTGCTATGCATTAATGACAGGTAAATCATTATGATGTAGAGCTGAGAGTCTTAAAATCTCTTCCAAACATGTTTATAGAAGCCAAAATATCAATTGAACTAAAAACGTCACAGAGAAAGAAAGTGGAAAGCCGAGCAGCTTCAGAAGAGTCCTTTCAAATCTATGCGGGCTGGATTAGGAGCTCACTTTTATTAGGGTGCATAGTCCAGCCAGGACAACAGAGGCTATTGTTAAAAATAGCCACATTGACTTATATTGCAGAGCTTCTCTATGGATGTCTTGGTTTCCAAGGTGATTTTAGGAGTTGACTAAAGACGGTGTAAATTTTAGGAGTAGCTTGTTCAATCAAAAGAAAGACATTTACTTCTGCTATGTAAAAAATATAACTAAAGCAATTTTGATTAACAAAGATGGTGACAGGTCACTGAGTTAATGACATCCTGAAAGTATGGGCACATCAGTAAGGGTGAATTCACTTATGGAAAGTAGCTCATAAATAAATTCTTAGGCTTTTCTGACAAAATATTTTCTGAGAAATGCAGAATTGTAGGTATGTATCTGGTAGTATAATTTATAAGAGAGGCAATAAAAAGAATTTCATTAACATTAACAAGTCAAGAATCCTAATATATTTCAACAGAAATGGGCTCCCATGGAAGATGAAGGGTTAGGGTTAGGGACAACAGAGTCATCTCATGTATAATTCAAACATCTCAGAAATTTCTGCTCAAATATACCAAGATTGCTCATAGAAGACACTGAACATTTATGAAAGTAAAATTTTCCTAGCTTGTTTTAGTAGAAAGAGAAAAAAAAATCCAATCTTAGAGTCCTGGAGAGTGAAAAGAGTTAAAATTCATACCAGGAAAAGATTAATCGTATACAGACTGTTTACAAATTCTTACTGTTCATAAAATGTAAACATTAATACAAAACAACCGTGCAGCATCTGAGAACAGTTCACTCTCCGACACTAAAATAAAAAAGAAAGTCCATTTCTAGGCATCTTTGCCAACAAGAAAAACATCTTGCGTTATATGCCTGAAAAAATCTGGCAATATAATATTTTTTTTCTGCAACAATGCTCAGAGGCGACATCAAAGAGGTGTAGAAGTAGAGAATCAATACCTTAGGGCCAGCAGCAGTGGCAAAACCGTGACCTAGATCTTGTTTACTGTTGATCAGGTTACAGCCTCTCCACCCAGCCCTTTACAAGTACCAGCGAGCACACCCAGAACCCACTTGGCAGAGCCTTTCTTTCAGCTACAGCTATTGAGCATATTTCACTTTTATCTCACAGAGGGAGTGTGATGGTGAGGAAAGAAACAGAGATAAAAACAAGCAATAAGAAAGGGTTTCTAAGTAGTTCATTAAATGGCACTGTTTCAAAACAGCAGTGTGTATTGAATTGTGCCTCTATGGGGGCTGAAGCTATATGCAAAGGCTTAGAGGCAGAGACAGTCTACTGGGGCAGCATTAGGCTTGTTAGGCTGCACTGTTGGTTTCTGCCAGCTCTCCAGACATACACAATATCAAAGAGAAAAAATGGAAAGAAGTTAAAGATAGGGCATAAGTATTTCAAATGACTGTTGCTCAATTTAGATCCAACCTGCAATGAATGCAGTGGCACCATTTAATGTAGCTTATTCTGTACTTTATACAGTAGCATTGTTATGATCAATGGTATTTCATCAATTAATTTAAAAACTGAGGTTTTAATTATTCATACTACTATGTGGTACAATATATGGCCTCAGCATAACGGAAGTTATAATACTTAATGGACCATGTCAGGTGATAACACAAATAAAAATATTTCACTTCAACTTGGAATTCAACCAAATGCTTTAGAAAATGAATAGAAAAATGTGTGCCAGATGAAGGATATGAGTTAATAAATGAGTTTGAATGCTCAGGTAAACTTAACGACCAGGTAGTTTGAATCAAATAAAAATGATATTTTGAAGTGAGTGCCAAGCAGACTTTAATGTTTTACATGTAGTAATTAAAATGAAATATTGCTGCTGAGAAACATATATATGTATGTGTGTATATATATGTATATATATATAATTTTGTCATTATTTGTTTCTACTTATTTCTAAAATAACTGAGGGAAGTTAGCAATAGAACGATAAAGATGCCAGCCATCTTTCTCTCTCTGCTTATCTTGAAGTCTGCATGGGGCACTTACACTTCTACTGCCTGAGGACTGTTGGTTCACAGTCACTGCACCCTTGGAATCTCATATCCTGCCAGTCACTTTGCCATTTTCCCGCTCCATTTTATTCAAAATTTACATTCCAACTAGTATATTAAACACTAACCACGACTCGGGAAGGCAGTTTATTTTCTGCTACTTGTTTGTTAATTGGTAAAGGCAGATGGAATGAGCTGGAGAGAGGATGTGAGACTCAGCACCGGGCTTTGTTACAGAAATTTAACCCGTCACACAAACGGCCCTGAAACCCCAGAGTTTACCACTGTGCTTGGCACATAAAGATTCAAAGAGTTTTCACTAATCAACTAAGAAAAAAATGCCCAAGTAGTATCCTTCACTCATTTTTGTTTGTGAGTGGCTAATTTTTTTTTAAAGGAAGGAAAAAATCTATACCTACTGTATCACTTGTAAGAGATGTAGTGAAAGCATACATTTTATTCAAGAAAAAATCACACAAATGTTAAGTTAAATGTTATTTAACTTTTTCTTTACTTATCATCCTTGAAAGTATTGAATGTTTCAAGTGTTGATGACCAAATGCTCATTCATGGACAATGTTAAGATCCTACAGCTTTAAAGGAATGAAACTCTCACATCTGAGTTTTATGGGAGCAAATTTAATCCCTATTTTCTAACATTTTTTCAAAAGAAAAGTTTAATATTGAGTTTTAACTTCATGGCTAAACAGTACAGGACTACAGAGGAATAAATAATTACCACAGCCAAACTACAGGGTGTGTGTGTGTGTGTGTGTGTTTGTGTGTTTTCTTTTGATTTTTGGAGTATTACTAACTCCACAAAATGGAAATTTGATACCCAGAATTTGAATAAAATGTGCCACTTCTATAAGACTATCAGAGAATAAGAGAAGGGTAGGTAAATGTCATGGATAACATGGCTAATGTATTCATTTAGATGCTATTTCAAACAGATAAATTTCCATTAAATATACATGGATAATTGATGAGTGAAATATTTTCTACATTAACAAATTTACTAAAGTGAAATTTATTCATATTCTTCTCACTTTAAGAATTCATGGGAAGAAAGCAAAATTCAGTGTGTGTCCCTATTATGCAGTTATGTGATGTTGAAAATACCTCAATGAAAAATATTTTCAAGTACAAACTGCCTTCATGAAGAAAATAAGTTTCATAATTGCTATGTCATGGAAGAAGCCCAAGTGCCCATTGACCCATGAATGGATTAATAAATTGTGGTGCATGTATACCATGGAATATTATGCAGCCTTAAAGAAAGATGGAGACTTTACCTCTTTCATGTTTACATGGGTGGAGCTGGAATATATTCTTCTTAGCAAAGTATCTCAAGAATAGAAGAAAAAGTATCCAATGTACTCATCCCTACTATGAGGCTAATTTATAGCTTTCATATGAAGGCTATAACCCAACTATAGCACAAGAATATGGGGAAAGGGGCAAGGAAGGTGAGGGGTGGGGGAAGGTTGGGGTGAAGGGAGGGTAATTGGTGGGACCACACCTACAGTGCATCTTAGAAGGGTACAGGTGAAACTTACTAAATGCAGAATACAAATGTCTTCATACAATGACTAGGAAAATGCCAAGAAAGCTATGTTAAATAGTTTGATGAAAATGTTCAGATTGCATGTGAAACCAGCACATTGTACCCCTTGATTGCACTAATGTACACAGGCATGATTTAATAAAAACAAAAAGAAATGAGACAAAGGAGATAAAAAATAAAAGAATAAATGCTGTAGTTGAAAATGAGTTACAAGTGTTGCATATTTCTCAGTTATCTTTTACTTATCTTTCTTCATGCATTGCCACTTGAGCAAATACACTAATTTTTTCTTGAACATTTGTAAAATATTTTATTTAATTTTCAGTTCTCATTGTAGAAAATCTTACTTTACTTCTAGTTTGCCTGCAACTTAAAAATTTCCTGATCTCGTGACTAAAACTATAAACAATGAAAGTTTATATATAATTCAGTTTATGATAACTATAAATAGTATGTGTTTAAAGGAAATACTAATAAAAATATTTTCTCAGAAATTTACTTCAAAAACTAATATATTCATGTTGGCAAACCTGACAGTCTGCGATTATTTGGGGGTAGAACCTGTGAATGACCTTGTAGCCTATTGTGTAAATTCAGTAAATACTCAATAGTTTTGAAACCACCCTTTATAAAATTGATAAAGGACTACAAGGAGGAAATTTTGGTCCGGAAATACAATACAACTTCCTTATGTAGACCTAATTTTCCTAGATAGGACATACACTACATGTACATATATCATTACAGCAGGCCTAGTTCCGTATATTGACCACCTCTGTATGTTGACCAGTTTGCTACATTCCCTTGGGTGGTCAACTTACAGAGGTCCTACTATATTTGCGTTTGTTTCATTTATGAGAAATGGGAATGATGAAGTATTTCTTCCCTCTTTGCAAAAGTATAACTTTATAAAGTTTCTCTTTATAAAATTCATTACATATTCACTATAGAATATTTAGAAAATACAGTAGAACCTCTGTAAGTTGACCATCCAAGGGAATGTAGCAAACTGGTCAACACATAGAGGCAGTCAGCGTAAGGATCTAGGCCTACTCTGCTGATATGTACATGTGGTGCATGTCTGGTCTCTGAAAATTAAGTCCAGTTAAGGAGGTGGTCAGTGTAGGGAGGTCGTCAACTGTGAAGTTTCTACTATACATACCTGTATAAACAGTAAGAAGAAATTAAAAACCCTTAATCTCACTACTCAGTATTTTAGCATCTATCTTCTAAGCCATTTTATTTAAGAATTTTTTAAATTACTCAAGAACTATATGACCAAATCTATTTTCTAAGCTTTTTTTTTTTTAGACAGAGTCTTACTATGTAGCCCTCAGTAGAGTAAAGTAGCGTCACAGCTCACAGAAACCTCAAACCTTGGGCTTAAGCAATCCTCTTGCCTCAGCCTCCCATGTAACTGGGACTACAGGAGCCCACCAGAATGCCCAGTTACTTATAGAGACAGGGTCTGGCTCTTGCTCAGGCTGGTCTTGAACTCCTTAGCTCAGGCAATCCACCAGCCATGGCCTCCCAGAAGTCTAAGCTTTTTTTTTTTTTTTTTAAAGAAAGAGTGTCAATTTATAGCCCTCGGTAGGGTGCAATAGCATCACAGCTCACAGCAACCTCCATCTCCTGGGCTTAGGTGATTCTCTTGCCTCAGCCTCCTGAGTAGCTGGGACTACAGGCGCTCGCCACAACGCCTGGCTATTTTTTTTGTTGCAGTTTGGCCGGGGCTGCCACCCTTGGTATATAGGGTCGCGCCCCACCTACTGAGCTACAGGTGGTACCCAGAATTCTAAACTTTTATAATGATTTTCCTTCTGAAGAATTTGAGGTTCTGCTTTTATGATATTCTTTTCTTAGCTATCCACTATAATTTAAGTAGCAGGTGACCATTTGAAATATTTACATTTCATTTTGAATTAATACCTCAATTTATAATACAGAAGACAGTATGTATATTCTCTTTTTTATTTTTTACATTTATAATTTTATTTTTTCAAAGGACGGTACAGTTTTTTTTGACCCCTCATCACATGGGTAACAGGACGGCACAGTCTAGGACTGCACCATAAGTCTTTACATTTCACAGGATAAAAATGTGAGCTCTAGAAAACAGCTTTTACTGCAGCTGACTTAAAGATGGAAAAGAGACAGTCATTTTTTATCAAGACTTCCAGCTTTCCAACCTTCTATCATCGCCATTTTTTCAGTTTTAAAAGTGGTTCTAAATCTTCCTTCCTTGTCATTACATAAGTCGCTAAATCCACAGTCCTGTGTTTCTTCTTTCAATATAAAATTTATTTCCTTTAGCTTTGGCTAAAGCAAAAGATTGACCTCAGGTGTGAAGTTATTTAAAGGAGGAAGGTGATCACATCTTTCTAAGAAGAGAAAAAGGAAATGTACTTGCACTGACGTGGGAACACTTAGGTCGGATAATGCCAAGGATCTGTATTCAGTTTGGTCGCTGTGTCTCTTAACTATTAGTGTGGCCAAGCACTCTCAGCCCTGGAGTCACCTGGGAGCTTTAAAATGTGCAGCTGCACGGGCCATCTCTAAAAACTTTTGAGATGCAATTGGGCTGAAATGGCTGGGGCGTTGGGATTTTTTAAAGATCCTCAGATGATTCCAGTGCCGTCGGGTTTGAGAACCATTATTGTAGAGGACGCTATGTACAGTATGTTCATCTGTGTCAGATGAACATAGAGGCACTTTCTGCCTAAGTCATGGAGTTATGCCTTGCACAAAGGTGCCTGGGAGAGGGGCTGAACAGGGGCTAAAATATAGCCCACTCTCCATTCACGACGTAAGCTGCCTCTGACTCAGGGCTGCATCTCTGAGATGAAGTAGGCCTCTGTTTTCTAATTAGTTTCATCAGTAGGCTGGCCTGACACTGCGTTTGCACTTACTGCTCTTCTACCTTTTCCAGGGACACATTGCCTTTCCATTAAACTATTTTCTGACTTTTACTCACTAATAGTCCACACTTGTAGGTTCTTTAAATTAAATATTTTCCGTTTTTTTTTTCCTTGAAATAGGCCCATGTAAATGGGGCAGAGACATTGCAAATTCAAGTTCATGGATGTCTCAGTAATCGATTAGTTTTTAGTCTTCAGCCATCTGTAATTGGATGAATTTGGTGACTAAAAGAGCAATAAAAGTGAGAAACTTCAGGAAGACCAACTTATAATAGCTGTATTGTGAATACTTGTAGTTGACTAGTTAGCTTTTTTCTTTAGAACACCAAGAACCAGATTTATAATTTCAAACCTATTGTTAGCATTAATACAGGAGAAAACTCTATTCTATTATCACGGACTGAAACTCTGTTCCAACCAGTTTGTTTTTTAGTACAGTTGGAATAAAGTCAGGATTCTTCTTACCCATCCCCATTATTGGAAAAACAGCTCCAAGTGTGTGCCCAGATGGGAGTACATTCAGTAAATGTCAGCTCCATCATGACTAGAAATATCATCTCTACTAATCAGCACAAAATATCATCCAGATGTATTTGCAAGATGTGATGGGGACCAAAGAAAATATGATATATAACCTATAATTGTGGTTTTCTCAAGAGCTTCACAGTATGTGAATGTTGTGTTAAGAAATCAAAGGAACAACCCTGACCCACCACCAACCCTGACCCTGATCATCTGCCTGATAGTCTGGATATTGAAGGGTAC
The DNA here is from genome assembly GCA_963573935.1 of Arctocebus calabarensis. Taxonomy (NCBI): domain Eukaryota; kingdom Metazoa; phylum Chordata; class Mammalia; order Primates; family Lorisidae; genus Arctocebus; species Arctocebus calabarensis. The sequence continues at coordinate 15,968 of CAUYON010008899.1, forward strand.
AGTTTCACCTTTACTGTGAATACATTAGATTGAAAAGGACAGCCTCACATTCTGTGGGTGCCCAACCATATGTTTCCGTGCAAAATGAACCACTTGATGAAAAACAGAAAATCACCAATAAAGGCTGTTTGTTAATTACCTATGAAGTTGTAGCTAGACTGGACGCAGCAGGGTTTTATTTTAAACCAGATTTGCATACTACATTGCGAGCATAAGTAGGAAACTAGAAAATTTTACATTGTCATAGACCTTGTGTGCACTGAAATGGGTTGAGGATCCCAGGACCAGCTCTACCTGCCTTCCCACCCCCTGTGTCATTGCTACTTAGATAAAGCAATTTTTACATAGTTAATATTAGCACAAACCCTCTTTTCTGCCTGCCTGCTTCCTAGCAACCTGAAACAGAGTATCTGCTTGCCAATTTGCTTTTGGTTAAAAAAAAAAAAAAAGGAAAAAATATACGAGCAGAATACCCAGTGAATTCGCCACTAGCCTTGAAGAGGTGGGGATGGATGCAGCACGACGGGTGTTGGTTTTGTGAGCCCAGCAGGTGACTTACACCGTCCACTGTCTGACCTTGCTGCGCTTCCTACCACAGGCCAGAGAAGATGTGATTCACATGCTGAAGACGGAGAGAACCAAACCTGAGGTGCTGGAGGCTCATTACGGGTCTGCGGAGCCAGAGAAAGTGCTTCGGATCTTGCACCGAGATGCCATCCTTGCCCAGGAGAAGTCCATAGGAGAAGATGTCTACGAGAAACCGATTTCAGAGGTAATAACACAGCAACACTTACAAGTTTCCTTAGAAGGGAGCCTTAGAGAGATGTCTCCACATTCTTCCATCTACATGCTTTTACATTGCTTTCAAAGGCACAATGTTTATGATTTACTAATATAGAATTAAAGCATAATTAAATAATTCAAGGGTTATAGTGGATATATTTCAATAATAATTTTAGAAGCTTTTCCTTAAATATACTTACTTAAAGCCAGAAATATAGTTTTGGCATGTGATTACTACAGTTATATATCTTATTCTCTAAGAAATGATGTATATAAAAATTTGAAATGCTTATCAGTTTTAACATTGAGTTATTGGGATTATTATCAAATTAGTAACCTAAAATTAAATTGATTTTATAATTGATATTTATAGTTATAGGGTCACTGGTTTTTGGTATTTTATAGCCTCTATCATAATTAAAATAGTATTACATGAGTACCTAAAGTACAATAATTGGAGGAAAATATCAATGAAATGCTTAGGAAAATTCTTTAAGATGAAAGTAATTCTAAGAAGGCTATATTTAATAACTTTTATATAAGATTATATTAGAAACTATTGAATATTATTATTCATTACTTATGATACCACATATTTATTTATTTATTTATTTATTTATTTATTTATTTTGAGACAGAGTCTCAAGCTGTTGCCCTGGGTAGAGTGCCGTGGTTTCACAGCTCACAGCAACCTCAAACTCTTGGGCTTAAGCAAGAGTCCCAAGTAGCTGGGACTACAGTCACCCGCCACAATGCCCGGCTATTTTTTGTTTCAGTTGTCATTGTTGTTTAGC